>JAGDQP010032665.1:6503-21153 GCA_022664845.1 Lepisma saccharinum | reverse complement strand
ATTTTAATTGTTGAAACGGATTGTTGTCATCTACCAGGGTTGTTTCCATTTTATTTAAAGAATAGCCTCGACAGGTACGAAAGCTGTTAGAATAAAATTGTGGTATGGAATATTAAACTTTAGTTCCTAATATAATCTGTTCTAGTTTCGAAGCTGAGCGAATACCTGCCTCTTTGTGCTTTATTATGCACTGTATAATAAAAATCGCCGATACTCATCGGTATGCTTTTCAGGGTTCTTTTGACTTGACTAAAAGGCATCCACAGTTTCAGAAAGGGAAAGATGCCTAATATACTTTGATTCCGTCTCCTTATTTCAAACGTCAGATGTCCATTTTCTATTGATAACTACGAATAAAATAAAGCATAATGTGGAAATTATACATTTTATTTTACACATTTTTTTTGCAAAACTAGGGAACACTATTCTTCATGTAATTTCTCTATTTTCGCTTCCTGTTCCTAGTGTTAAGTTTGATTTCCTCCGTATAAGAACGTTCCAGATAAAGTTCTGAAGCACGCTGTGTTGAAAACGTACAGCTCTCATTTTATGGGGTGGTGGTGAAAAATTGCATATTTCCAGTGATTATTAGTAATATGATTTCTTAAAAAAGGAAGTAACAGGTTCAGTTTCTTTAAAAATAAAAAGTGTCTTCACTCTGTAGAGAACCAAAGTCCAGAAAAGTGAATACATTATTTAAAACAAGTTCTATTTTATAGAGTTCTAAACCAAAAAAATATTATGCACTTAAAATACTTTGCAGAATACATGCGGATTCGGTAGTAAATATTTAGAATACTATAATTTGAAAAAGAAAGATCTTTTATATATGAAGTACCCGGGGGAAAAAAAAAGCGAGGAATGTCACAAAACTGCTTTTACGAGAAAAACTTGTTTTAATGTTGAAAACCTTGTACAAAGCAACGAGTTCACCAATCCTTTTGCCGCTTTTTCCGTGGACAGTTCTACGTTTCAGCACGGAAGGAATATTCCGTTCAGTAGTAGGACGTTTCACCAACAGAAAAAGCACATAACCCGAAAAAGCCCGAAAATGGACATCTTGTTTTTTCCCCTTGCTCTTCATATACGAAAACGTATTCATACGATGTTCCTTCCACACATCTAAAGTTCGGCAAAATCTTTCAGTTGTTCCTTAGTTCTTTCTCTTCTAAAGAAAAAAAAAAAAAAGGGAGAAACTAGCATCCAGAAGTATAAAATAACTTTTAATATAATTAAATAGTACAGAAAAAATAATTCATTTCGGACAAATTCGGAATTCAGTGGGTTGCAATATTCATTACACCTGTATGATATTAGATAATTATGAGTAATTCTTTTTATTTTTAATTTACTTTATACTGACAGCTATAGGCTAAACTTGTCACATGTCGCAGATGTGGCGTCCGTCGGTAAGCGCACAGCGGCAAGGGTGTTATTATACTGCTGTTCCAACTAACTAACTCTTTAAGGCTTACGGAACTCACAAGTTCATCGCCACAGTAACAATCGTTCGCCATTGGATTCTGTCCTGGGTAACATCAAGTCAATTTGCATCACGAACATATAACTCTCGAAGATCCCGTCTAATATCATAAACTAAACGATGTCTCCGTCTTCCCAATGGTCTCTTCCGGCTTACGAACCACGACGAACTATAATATTAGTTTCCCCCCTATCCGAGCCACATGGCCTGCCCATCTTAGCCATCGTGATTTCATTATTCTTATAATGTCGGGTGAATCATACTGTTTGTGGTGTTCTTCATTATGCAATCTCCTTTATTCTCCGGTCGTCTCTTCCCGTATATCTGTCTTAAAAACTGTATTGAGATTCGCCAAATGAAACTGCAAGAAGCCTTGGAAAACGTCGGTCAGTGTAGCCGGCAGCAGAGCTCGAACTTGCGTGCCTTTCCACTAACGATCGAAGCTCGGTGAAAATATAAGTTATGAATACATGCACCTGCGGAAAGTAATGCACATTTGTGAAGCTCTTGTGATACATAAAAGACAGTTCATCCGTAAGAGGATTACGAAAGTTCCATTGCCTCAAATGCTCAATAACCTATTAGTCTTTTTCTTTGATGTGTTAAGATCTGCCCTCCAGTTAATAATAGGTGCAATAGAAGCAGGTAACTGCAGAGTTGTAGTGTACTTTAAATTTCTAAAAACTGGAAACGAACTTCATATTTAGTCTTCCAAATATGACAACTACATCCATTCTCACCATGTTATCTGCCTATGAAGATATAGCTTTTACTTTAAAATTTTGAAGAAAATGGAAGATTTGCAATTAAAGTTATGGACTGACAAATGGACCACATGTTAAATTTCAATCAATGGTTTATTTATTGAGTAAGTGAGAACAAACAATTACTAGATTCCTTGAATATCAGTGTTACCAGCCTAACCTTGTAGAACTTTTCTCATATAAATAACATTCTATCGTTGAGAAATTTCTCTTACGACTATTAGCTGAAGTACCTAAGAAAAGTACGGTAACTAAAATTGTGACGTCACTCGCATTATGCGAAATGCGCCCTGCTATGTATATCCTCAGTTACATATGTGACCTCCCCCGCTCTTTTATATAAACTCATTTTTGGAATTAGTATTTTTCGTGTCAATAAATTTTAAGATGAAAGCTCCGCTATGTGCAAATGTTTGGAATATTGAATTAATTCAGAAATTATTGAACCAAATTATTATTTTGAACCATATAACAGAAACTAAAGACTTTTTGAATACAAAAAGCGATGAAGACATTTAAACAATACCTCTTTGTATATACATCTAATTTCTGTGTAATGTCTATGTTCGGTCAAACGAACTTGTACGATCAGTGCCGAACAAAATCTATATATGTCGTATCTGTATGTATCTTCGGTTATTCTTGGGCTTCGGCCCAAACAGTTACATTGGCTCTAAGGAGAGTAGCAGTAACTGTAATATAAGGGTTCATTCTATTCCTTGTGTTTCCTTACGTGCTTTTTCCTTGTGCATACATTGTCCTTTACACACATTGTGCCTCTTTCAAACAGGAGGCCGCGACACACACACACACACTGTGATATGTTGTTATGTGTACTCGAGTTGGTCAGTCCATACTAATCAATCTTGCCTTTCAGATAAAAATACCAAATCCTACACTCTTAGCCGGAGAAGGATTTAACTGCCTCAGTAGTGATATCTCTCATATTGAATCAGGGTACGCTGGGGAACATTACAAAATTCAGGTACTAGGTACAGCAAAAAAGTATCTATTACAGCTATTAATGCAGTCATTATGTCTGTAATGCAGTTCATGCAGTCTCATGCTTTTGTTTTTTTCCTTTACAGCCTCGCGAATTAAACAGGCGTGAAATTTCAGCAGAAGATAAGGCGCGAGCAGAACAGATGAAAAACGATGGCAATGCACGTATGAAGTCCGAGAAGTACCAGGAAGCTCTGGATTTGTATTGTAGGTAGGTGTATCAAGATTATTCACTTTAGACAACCAGATGTATTTTGCTGCACAAACTATAGTACACAATAACCAAAACTGTTTACGCGTTTTTATACGAATACTTGTTCAGTCGGTTATTCAGAAGTGATGGGATACAGGAAAAAAAAAGTTGTGTACATTTCGGGTAGAAATGGAAGAATTAAGTAAGTATTGAAAGTTTCCTGTCAAAAGATAAACAAGGTAGCCTGTGTGAAATCGTCACTACTGTGGTATGAGAAGGAAAACACTATGGTACCTATTGCCGGGGTGGGTGTTACTGGAAATTGAAATGAAGGTAGCAAAACTTGATTCAATAATCTCTTTTCTTTATTCAATGACGGTTGTTTTTTTTATTTAAAAAAAAAATCGTATGTTGTTCTTTCTTTAATGGATTTTTTTTTAATATTACCCCATCTATAAATACGGTGAGAAAATATCAAATGCTGAGAAAGATCGAAAACTGGTTGAATTGAATTTATTTATGGGCTTTAGGCACCTATGGCTTAGGTTGTGTTAGGGTAGAGTTACGGATGCAATAGGGAGTTGGCCAGGGGCCCAAGTTGAATCCCTTGCATGACTAGGAAAAAATCATTTGATAACCTCATCAGGGTGATCGGCCGGAAACGAGTGTTTGTTATGCCAACATATTTATCACCGCATACCCCACTGCCGATATCTCTGGGAACAAAATCAGCTTTTATATTAGGTGAACCTTTTTTAGCCCCGGTCTCTTAGGTTGTGGTATCGCAGGACTATTATTGTTGTCTTTCTATATCCTCTGAAATTTATCAGTAATGGGGTGCTGCAAGGTGATGTCTATCCATGCTATTTATTTGTTACATTTTTTGGGACAGATTTACTTCGTTATTTTAGATTTGCAGTACAAATTTAGCGCAAGTAATTTATGTAAACCGTTCACAAATCGTTGATTTGTTAAAAATAATAATCGAATTTTCACTTTAGGTAGGTTATACAAGCTGCTTTACACAACTCCTTTTTTTATTTTTCATATCCCATCACCTATGAATTGTTTTGAACTTTTATTTTTGACCTTTAGACATCAAAGGCTCAGGCCGAGATTGGGAAGGGGATAGGATGCGGGAAGATGTCGACCAGGGCCTAAGTTGAAGGTAGCATCCCGGTATTAGCTTGATGTGACTGAGGGGAAACCCTGGATAAAACCTCAGTCAGGATGGTCGGCCGCTGGGACTGAACCCACGAATGCTAAGCCAGTGCTCTACTACTGATCCACGCCATCAGCTATGAATTATCGGATGAAGAAGCATACATGTAGATATACTATATTTGTCTAGTGAGGAACGTTGGATTGGGTAAATGTGTGCGATTATAAAGGCTATTTTGTACCTCCCCTCCCCATTACTTTTGTGAATTTCGATGAGAAGAATATTTTTAATGAATACATGTTCATTAACATCCTTCCTTTATGTGAACGGAATAACAGGGCTCCCGCTGTACTGCTTTAGCAGTATCAAAGATGTGGTTTTTTGTCTGAAGTTACACACGTCATTTTTTACTTTCGAGTATTAGGCTAAGCATTGTTGCGTTACTAAAGATTCATCTCATATTCACTATTTATATTTTGTTTGTTTGTTTTTCAAAAGAAAAATCAGTCCTCTGCTTTCCCCCCCCTTCCAAGCGTGTGTTTTAACTGCACAGATTCAGGGTTTAAACTGGGCCACGGTGGCTCAGTTGGTAGAGCGCTCACCTCTGGTGCTAGGGGTCGTCGGATCGATCCCTTCTCATGCCATGTTGGTTTTGTGGTGGACAAACACCGTGTGCATCCCATCATCATCCATACGGCCTGAGCCATAGTTGCCTAAAGGCCTTAAAATAGATTCAATTCAGGGTTTCAACTATCTCTCTAAACTATTTTGTTTACTGCAAAATTGCTTCAGAGTATACATTGACTTGTTCTAAAGCTTTATCGTAGAAGTGAAAATTAAGAAAGAATTATATTAATATGATGAGTTACCATTATTTTGTGAAGAATAATAACCTAATTAAATTGTAATTAATTGATCTTTAATTAGGCTAATTACTCTTTACATAATAGTGATAACTAATTGTTCTTCCACTCTCAATACTGGAAATAGTAATAGAATTGTTTCAGATTTTTCTTTTTTTCGATAAAGCTATTACTTTTTGGTGTAATTGAGTAAAAACAGCAAGAACGAGTCTCAAGGATATTGTATATCTTTAAGGTGATTCTTTGCAATACCAGATCGTAAACAATTAGCAATATGAGTGTAGTAATCTCCTATTGAATATTTCTTTCGAGAAGGTAAGATGTTAATAAATCCTATGAACAGCAATCCTGAAATTTGCCACTAAAGAATATTCCAAAATACTACAGTTCTTAAACTGATAATCGTAATATGTGTTATTACCTTTTTTTTTTTTTTTTTCAAGAATCTTATGTGAGGTAAATTTGAAATGAACACAGAAAAATTTACCACCGCCTGATAACTATAGTCACGACAGCTGTAAAAAAAATTTCTTAATTTCAATATTTGATATTCACAGTATTTACTAACATGTACGAAGTGTCAGATTAAACTCTGTGACAGTGTAGTTATTTTTGGAAACTTGTTACTAGCAAGAAGAACTCCAAAATTTTTTGATACAAAACTCAGTTGTATATACATTTTCTTGTTAGCAAAACGGAAACTTATGTGTTGGTGAAAATGAACATTTTGATTTGTTACAGAGCAATTGAACTGGACAACACAAATGCTATATTCTTCTGCAATAGAGCTGCTGCGTACACCAAATTAGGAAATCATGGAGCATCCATCAAAGCCTGTAGAATGGCCTTAGGTCTTGATCCGAACTACAGTAAGGCTTACGGAAGACTGGGGTAAGTTTATATTATCGTATACAAAATCTGTTTTAGGCTAGAAGAAATTTTATATATACTGTATATTAGGGTGGTCCTTATATATACAAGAATTATTTTCTTTTTTAATTATTCCGAGTCTTACCCTCTAAATATGTTCTCTCTAATGAAAAACGTAAGTAAGCAAAATTTTAACTTGTTTACACAATTTTAAACCGTGCCGCATCGACTTTGAAATTGGGAAGTCCTGTTGAGGCCTGGGAGGTATGACTTGCTTATTTATAATGGCAAACAATACAAACAGTAATAATTATGCAATAAATGCATGGAGCATTGCAGCTGTAACTTTTATACGATGAGTATACGAAGCCGGATGGGGAGGCAGGGGGAGGATTTTTGGATAGGTACGTGGACACTTTTGTAGAATCGTGTTATTGATAACCTAATTTACAGAAAAAACACCACTTAAACCACTTGTTCTCTCCATTTATACGCGCTAAAATGTTAACATTTGCCCAGAAGCAGAGAATTAAAAAAAAAAGCAAAAAAAAAAAGCGAAACCCGAAATTTAGAAACAATGGACGATAGATGGCAGCCAAGTCGCATATAGTATAGATTGTTCAGGTGCCAATCTTGATACGATTGAAACTGTGATTGCATGCCGAACAAAGAAAGGGTGTATATATTAACATTGCTTATGATACTCCGGTGATACTCACGGCTTATTAGCGATTCCGAAATGAATTAACCGGTGATACTCATTGCAGCAAAGGTGTTATTATTGTCTTAGTATCAGAAGGGTTTCAGTACAATTTTGTTGAAGTGGTAAAATATTTATATGCGTGAAAAAAACGTTTTTCATTACATATAATTTGCCCGTTGAGTTGGTGATCTTTTTACAATATTGAAATGGCAACCAAGGAGCCAATAGCAGGACCAAGCACGCGGAGTTGTCGTTGACAAATACGGAAGTTTGGCTAATCGGAAAACCAATTAGCTCGATTGGTGGTAGGAAATTTCCTTCAAAAGGCGATGTCCTTCGACGTTTGTTTTTTCTAATTCGAAAAGACGGTCATACACTGAAAGACGCCTACACCTATGTGGTCAACGAGGTGCTGAAGTTCTGGGAGATGGCTCGAATACCCACCATGGCAGCATATAGCATAATCCCGAAGGTTGAGAAGGAATATGCGAAGTGGCGCACTCTTCAGAAAAGCAAATCCCGACGATCGTCATCACAGGAGAAAATGGAAAAGATTTTAAAGCGGATTTGGAAAATCTCTTTGATATTGCCCATGCAAATGCCTTACAAATGATTACAATTGAAGAGGATAGAGAGTTTCTGTTGGCCCAGAGAGAGGAAGGAAGGAGAGGGTACATGGCGGGAACTGACAAGCAGTTTGCTGCCCAGGAAGACCGAAAGAAAGAAAGAGAAGAAAAGTATCAACGATTCAGAGAAAGGAAACAAGAAGAGGAAGAAAGTAGTAAGGGGATGAACACCTTAGCTGTACTAGATTTCTCCAGTAGTAGTACTGAAGACGACGATGAGGAGAAAGAAACAGCGCTTTTTGAACCGAAAAGAAAGACACGAGGAACGAAATCCATTGTTACACCGGCTTTGGCAGCTGCCTTGGACCGTACGAAAGTGAGCGATCGCGATGCTGTCCGTATTCTGTTTGCTGCTGCTTCCAGCCTTGGCGAAGACGTCGACGAACTGGCACTCAATCGAAGCACAATACGCAGGAAGAGGATGCAAAATCGCAAGACAACAACCGACGTTCTGAAAGAATCTTACTCCCCGGATACCTCCCTAATTGTACACTTTGATGGAATGATCTTACCAGCTCTAACTGGCAACGATAAAATTGACCGCATTGCAGTGCTTGTGTCTGGGGGAGAAGTAAACAAGTTACTCGGCGCTCCTGGTATTCCTTACGGTACAGGCTTATCTGTGGCAAATGCAGTAATAAGATGCTTAGAAGAGTGGAATTTAATTGACAAGGTGCGAGGATTGTGCTTCGATACAACCGCCAGCAATAATGGAAAAAAGAGCGGAGCTTGCACTCTGATAGAAAATAAGTTAGGGAGGGAGTTTCTCAATCTAGCATGCAGACACCACATCATGGAGATCATCGCAAGTGCTGTCTTCACTGAATGTCATAACTACTCATCGGGCCCCAACATCGCAATCTTCCGTTTCCAGCAGGCGTGGAAGAATATAAATTCTGAAGATTGTCTAACGATCGAGGAAGAACTTAATGAAAAAGAAGTCATAGTGGATATTTGTCAAAATCAGCTCATGAATACCCAACCTCGTGACGACTACCGGGAAATGCTTGAACTGGCAATAATATATCTGGGAGGTACTCCTCATATAGGGATACGGTTCTATAAGCCGGGGGCACTCCACCAGGCAAGGTGGATGGCGAGAGTCATATACGCAATCAAAATTTGTCTTTTCCGCTCTCAGTTCTCTATGAATAAGAGAGAGCTCACTGCTATGCAGAGATTCGCTTTGTTTTCCGTCAGAGTGTACATTCGCGCATGGTTCCAGGCCCCTCTTGCTGCAGCTGCTCCTTCCAATGATCTCTCGTTGTTGAAGCAACTTATTTCATATGAGGACAAGTACATTTCCAAAGCAGCGGTCATAGCCTTCTCCCGTCACATGTGGTACTTAAGTGAAGTACTGGTCTCTCTCGCGTTCTTTGATCCGAATATAGATGTCTTGATGAAGAGATAAATGGTTCTAGCATTATCTGAGGATGAGAGCTCAGGGTATGTGTTGAAGAGGATCAACGTTGAACAAGAATTATAAAACTTTGGCGAAAAGACGGTCGCTAACTTTGTTACAAAAGCATCTCGTCGCTTTTTCGAAATTTTGGGGATTCCAAGCGATTTTCTTGCATTCGACCCGGAAGAATGGGAAGGCAGACCTGAATATAATGCTTGTAGGGAGGTCGTACGAAAGTTAAAAGTTGTCAACGACTTCGCGGAACGAGGAGTTGCGTTGATGCAAGAGTTCAACTCCATACTTACAAAGGATGAAGAGCAAAAACAGTACGTGCTGCAAGTTGTGGAAGAAAGCCGGCGCAAGTTTCCGGACGCGAAAAAGCCTCGACTGGAGTTGCTTGATAGAGAATGAACATTGAACAGTAAGCAATACAGTCATTACAGTGAATACACATTATTGAATTTTTGTATAACTTCAAATAAATACCACAATAACAATATTTTCCATTTTACAGTAGGTACGCATTTTCGTCTTATTTCACCTATGCGTAATATTGGACAATAATGATAAATTTCAAGGTCGATGCGGCACGGTTTAAACTTTTCCAATCTTACTTAAATTTTGCGTGTAGACAGTTTTCATCACAGAGAATAAAATGAAGAGATAAGAGTTTAACATTTCATAAATTATTTTTTAAGGACCACCCTACTGTACATACAGGGTGTTGCAGAATAACACCGACAAAGCTTACCTCACGAGATTGCTGACATGAAAGTAAGAAAAAATTATAGACCATCGAAGGAGCACAAATGCTTCGTTTTGGCACTATAGGCCGCCGAAAACGTGGGAAAATGAACTTTAAAGTCTTTGGGGGGTACCTTGACACCACGTCTTTGAGGGTACCTTGACCTCGAAGTCCTACAGTTAATAGTATTGGAAATATCAAGATCTATCATTAATTTTACAGCAGCGTCGAAACGAAGCATTTGTGCACCCTCACTGGTCTATACTTTTTTCTTATTTTCATGTCAGGAATCTTGTGAGGCAGGTTTGTCGGTGTTATTTTGAAACAATCTGCATATATATCAATCATATTCAGCCGTTTTCTATCCACTGCTGGGCGAAGGCCCTTTTCTTTCCACATATCTCGGTCTGCTGCTATTTTCATCCATGCATCTCCTGAAAAACGCTTGATTTCATCTACCCATCTTGCATTTGGATGATGTCGCGGTCGTTTCTTTTCTCTGGGAATCCAATGTAGCACATTCGTCTCCGTCTTTTACCTGTTCTTCTGGCTATGTGACCGGCCCATCTGCAATTCATCTTTTTCGCAGTCTTGATTATATCTTCTACGCTTGTTTTTTACCAATGTATATAAAGATGGTGATATATACAGACGGCAGCGTTGATAGCGTAATTTGACTCGCGTAGTACAATGACGTATTGTACGAATTTGCGCCATCTCGTTCGTGTACTACTGAGCTACGATTTGAATTGTTAGTGTGATATGGATCGGTGGAGTGCAGAGCATCATGCCTTTGTCGTTGAAAGTTATTTCAAAAATAATGATTCTATAATTGCTACCCAGCGTCTATTCAGGCGACGTTTCAACGTGAGTCGTCATGGGAAATTTTCAGATGGACGGACCATTGTGAGGTGAGTAAGTGCATTTCGATTAACAGCTTCTGCTTGCAATCGCAAACCAGGAAGAAGCGAAAGAACTGTACTGACACCGGAAGCCATTGACAGTGTTCGTGCTGCAATATTGCGTAGCTCAAAAACATCTGTTTGTCGACATTCACCATGTTTGTAAATATCCGATCGCTCGTGCAGGCGAATGTTATACCATAATCACCATTTTCACCCTTATAAGCTGCACATGGTTTAAGAAATTAAACCTCACGATTGGGTTTCACGAGAGAACTTATGCACAACCATGCGTGATCTCCTTCGCGAAAATTCAGAAATGTTGCACAACATGATGTCAGATGAAGCGCATTTCGAGTTAGCTGGTATAGTGAATAAACAAAATTTGTGTTACTGGAGTGATGTAAACCCGCAGGAACTGCACATCAAGCCCTTCCACAGTTCTCGGGATTATTGGGCCTTATTTTTTCGATGATGATGCAGGTGTAGCTGTAACTGTCACCAGTGAACACTATCTAAGGATGCTGCAAGATTTCGTTCTTCCTCAAATCTGGTTTCAACAAGACGGAGCGACGTCGCATACAGCCAGAATTTGCATGGCTTTCTTGCGACAACAGGCCTTTCCGGGGAGAGTAATTTCTCGTTATGGTGACATCTTCTGGCCTCCACGGTCACCCGACCTCTCTTATGCTGTTTTTTTCCTTGATACCTCAAGCAATATGTTACGACGAGTTATGGACAGCTTCCAGCGCTGCTTAGATGAATGTGTTGTTCAGCGGAGACATCATTGACAGGAGTCATATTCAAACATAGACTTACAAATTAACAAATGGTATACTTGTAACTACCATTTGACATAAAGAGTAATAAATAAAAAGCATTTACTTCCTTTTGGTGTGCTATTAATATTACGCTATGAACGCTGCCGCACCCTGTATAAGAGGATACGTATAAACAAGTAGATCCAATGTAAAATATGGAAGCGAAGTACTAAATGGTTGCAGTTAATTTTAATATTGTGAGCGCGGATAAACTATGGTATGTACTGGGACAAAGGAACCGTGGGTCCCCCAAGCCTCGTTTTGGAGACACAGCGTTTCTAACTTGGAGCATTTACGCCTAACATTGGGAAGAAAACGAATAAATCTCAATAAATCAAAAACGACGCATTGGATGAAAACTTCGTTTGGGGAAATTTGTTTCTAACAACATGCTGGTTATCAGGACTTAAAACATGATATTGGAAAAGGTGGAGCTCGTATGGGAAGGTACTATAGAAGTTCGTTCACACGTTCCTATATATTTCATATATTCCTCAGCTTTTCAGAGCTACGTTCTCTCCTTGTGGATTTCTACAATTTCAGTGGTTTTGTCATTTTTACAATAATCTCTTTGAATTGCAAAAATATAATTTTTAATAGTTTGTACGATATCTCAAATAAATATAAAAAATAACATATACTTGTCTAAATGAAATTTTCATTCACATGTTATGGTTTTGTATTAATATTCAGAAAAGGCAGCTATGTCCTAAGCCCGTAGTAATTGCGAGTGATTACGTTCCTCGGCGAGCATTTCTTGGGAAGGAGACCAGGAAGGTAGTATACAGGGTCTACGTACCATCTCGGCATTTCCCGGTGAAACTGATGAATATTCAGGAAACACTTAGCCATACTGATTTGAAATTCGCAACCTTTAATACTGGAGCACGGAAACTAGGTTATTTAGTTTCATACTGGTATTTACATAATCGAGTATCACGTGCAAGTGTGTTTGTGCGTGAACAAGGGAAATTAATATTAATCCATAACATTTGTGTGTCCGTCAGAATTTTCAGTTTGAGGGTGGAAGTGTAACAGATTTTGTAAATGGTTACAGTTCTTTTATATATTTTTATCGCTCTTGTTACGATATGTGTTGCGCTCTTGTTGTTCCCGCTGTTAAAGTTTGTTGTTTAATTGCATTGCCTGATTGGAATACTGTTTGTCCGCGGCTGAAACTTCAAGTGACTTCAGTTTGCGATGATAATGGGTTTGTAGTACTTGTGATTTTTCTTTCTGTGAATACGACGTCCGTAGTCGACGTAAAGGATCATGTGGATTCGGTGTTGATAGGCTATTATTTTCGTCATTCGATTTGTTTTCCCTTCTATTCAGTTTTCAAGTGAAATGTGGCTTTTATTTAGATTTATTTCTTGGTTGTGAATTGATTTTCTGTACCGAGCTATGGAGCCATTCCTTACCACCATTTTGCTTTCCGTTACCAAGTTGTTTAATTACAGTAAATACTTGGTTCTTTTTTCGCTGTATTCACGTTTATGATATTAATTCTACTTCAGTTTTTCATCTAGTTATGAAATTACAATCCATTATGATACTTACGGCGACGAAGGATGATGTATTTGTAAGTATGTGCTATTTAATTAATTTTGTAGACTAGTCTAATTGTACTGTTTATTTATTTGCTTGTGGTTGTATTTTGTTACTTTGTTAATAAACTTATTAAGTGAATTCGATGTTAATTAGCCCAAGAATATAGTCTAATAGCTATAGAGTGAGTTCTAATCTTCAAATATACAAACGCAAACACCTACTGTGTTAGTGAACTGGCTTCTCGGGATATAATTTCACACCATGTAAAAAATAATTCACAGCTATATTCAATCCACTACTGGATGAAGCCTCTCCCGGAGGAAGAAGTTGGTCTACTGGTCCCACGCTGACCAGACCTGTTGGGAGAGGAGAGCAGAAACTCTCAACTGTGATCGCCACTGTCTTTTATTCATAGCTCCCCAATTGCATCACGATGTTGTGTGGGAACCGTTCCAGACCCTCACACCTTGGAAAAATTTCCTTGGTAGAGCCGGGGATCGAACCCTGGACCCCACGATCAGCAGTCAGCGATGGTAACCACTAGACCAACGGGGCGGTCTCACACCATGTATTTGGATATATCTATATATGTCAAAGTATTTGGATGAACGTGCGTAGACTAGTCGGGTCACAAATACAGTAAAATACTGTTTACACAGTTGCATCTTAGGTTCGGTGGTCGCTTGTGTGGGTAAGACTTACAGTAACATCTAGTTACTCGAACATCGTAAAATTAGTTGTGAATCTAACGTTTTTTCATTTAATGAAACGCAGCGACCTGGAGATACTGTATAGAACTATTTAGGTCTTCTAAACGACGAATTGGGAGACTGTATTTCTTTTTACGTAAAAATATTTTTAAGTTTTGGGAATGTTCTTTTGAAGATGTGATGTAACAGTACATCAATCTCTTACTTTTAGGATGACAAAATTGAACGCTTCTGCCGCGACTATGAAAAACTTCCCTTGGGCTTACAGCATGCAATGGACGGGACCGAGTAATCCATTGGTTTTCCTGACTATTTCCTTTTACTTCGAATTTTATTCAGTAGATGACGAAAGAGTCGATCCGCGGAAGGAATGTCTATTTGCTCCAATGCAAAGCTGCAGATCACATGTCTCACGGTGAATAGTATATTGTAGTAACCAGACGACTTCTTACACCAGGACTACTAAAAGTTAAAACAATTTACACTACCAAGTAGTGAATAATATTTTAAGTAAAACCACTGTCCAACGCGAGATTAGATTAACAAACAGTAAAATACTTAATAGTAAATATTTAAAATAATTCTTGAAACCGACGATGAAGATTTTTATGCATAATTTACTTAGATCATCTGTCGTCCTTTCAATGATCACTTGCTGTGTGTATAAATCCAGAATAAAGTTAATAATAATAATTGTACATGCAAGTTAATGGCTGGATAGAATACGATACAATCGTTAATGTAACTTTGGAAAAAGAAAACAGTATGCAATCTGATGATTTTTAAGAATAATAATAAATAAATTAATATATGTAAAATATCCTTACAAATGCGATTTAAAACCTCTAAATTC
>JAGDQP010032664.1:0-21155 GCA_022664845.1 Lepisma saccharinum | reverse complement strand
GAATGAAGAAAAAGTCACTGATGTAAGTAAGAAGGCGCATACAGCTAATGAATGTACCAGTGACAAGGAAGAAAAACGAGAAGTAGAGGAAAAGACAAGTATCGTACCAACTATCACACGATATCTTATAATTAAAGTTAAAAACGAAACAGAAAATCCAGGTGGTTTGAAGAAGATATCCCCTTTCCTAATTCAAAGACAACTTAGTTATGTTGCAGGTGAGATTAAGTATGTTAAAAAGCTTCGGAGTGGCACCTTATTAGTGGAGACATCTACAGAGAAACAGACAAATAATCTCCTGAAGATGACATCAATTGGAAATCTTGAAGTTGTAGTTGAGCCCCATCGCCAACTGAATTTTACACAGGGTGTAATAACTTGTTGGGACCTTCAAGCTGCTCCTGAAGCGGAGATTGAAAGAGAACTCGCCAGTCAAGGCGTAGTCAATGTTAAACGCATCAATAGCAGAAGGACTGGCCAACTCCAACCCACAGGATCATTAATTTTGACATTTGCCATGTCTCGGCTTCCTAAGGATGTGAAGGCAGCTTTCTATCGCTTGCCTGTCCATCCTTATATACCAAGTCCTCTCCTCTGTTTTAAATGTCAACATTATGGACACACTAGCACGTCATGTAACGTGACCTCTGCTGTATGTGCAATTTCCGGAACCAGTTTCCATGGTGCGGATCCTTGCACATCACTGAAGCCTCAGTGTGTTAATTGCAAGGGTGATCACACGGCCTGGTCGCGTGACTGTCCGGTATTTAAAAAAGAAAAACGAATTAGAGAGCTGATGGTGATTGAGAAAATATCTGCTGGAGATGCAAAACGTCGCGTAAAAGAGTCCCAACGCACCCTTCCATCTGGTGTGTTTTCCACGGTAGCAGCACGATTACCAGTTAAAACTGTCTCGCTTGGTACCCAGACAGTTAATGTCTCAACACAAACAGAGTCTGATGTGCATGTAGAACCTCCGAAAGGATCAGAGACCTCTCACAATATTCCGACACAGAGTCAGGGACAAAAAACACCTGTGCAGAGTTCTAGAACTCCCCGGGTTAAGACTACTTTTTAGTCCCTATAAAGTCTTCAAATTAGCTTGAACATCGCCTCTCGCTACAAGCATTAAGACTTTGACGAACGTTTTGTCTGCACAATTAGCTCAGCAAGAGTCTGCACATACTATCCATCAACCAAGTTTATCTTTGTCCTCCGACATGGTTGAAGACCACCTGATGGATCTGGATTTTAATCTCGTGGGAAGGAAAGGGAAACCGATATAAACTTAAAACGGTAATATTTTAAATTGTTTTTGCAGTTTTATAATTTATGTTTATTTTATATGATTATGATCCTTAGCTGTTAAGTTTTATGGTGTATTTTTGTTTTATTTTGTGAGGGCCCATTTACAGGCTTTCTCGTTATACTGGCCATTAGATTAGTAGGTTGAGTATGAAAACCTTTTACATCTTCATCTTTTTTCTTATTTTATATTCTTTTAATTAACAGCTAAATTTTGGGCTTCCTCCGTATGGGGACGTGCGTAAGCCATAGCGCTGTTACCGCCCATAAAATTCATTTCCATTTCCATTCCATGATTTCATCTTTTGGAAAAAGTTTCAGACCTCTTTTCCTTATTGATATTAGTTAACTATGTGTACATAATGAAGATACAGAGCTTAGTTTATTAATGTGTAAATTGTGTATATCTGATGTACATGATATATGCATTTAGATATTACAAAGATTTAGAGTTGTTTTCCTTGTAGTTGTTGCTTGACTAAAGTTTGTCATGCTATTTATGTGAATTTTAGACATGATATCATAACTTGAATGAAGATAGAGGTCACTACGCTGAAGTGTAAATGGTTTCTATTCAATCTATGTCTCATGATTATTTGCCTATTTTTTCCTTAGAATTTTGTATGGAACATGTGTACTGTCCAGATAAGAGATTTGAATATAAGGGAATACATTTGAATTCATTTTCCATTCTTTGCTAAGACATGGGTTTCTTTAAATCATAGTTTAAATCATTGTAAGACTTCTTTTGAAGCGCTTAAAGCTTTCGTGCTTATCTTTCAAAACACAAAGAAGTCTTGACTAGTGGTTGTACTTCAAATTTATCAAGTTTTCGAGCACATCTTTTGAAAAAAGAGTGAAGTATTGTATGCTGATGTTAGTTATTGAAGAACATTTCAATTAAAGGTAAATAGATTTTTATATTGCAATTTAATTAAATGTACATTAGAATCATCACGTTAATTTAACATACTTATGTGAAGTAATGAGTCTTTAATTAATGAAGTTCGAACATGCTGATGTATTTTACATTCCTTTCTTTACTTCATATTGGTTCATAGTGTTCGCAAATTTTAATATACTAATTTAACACACTTTTGGACGTCATAGAATGTTGAAATTTTGTAGGTTGAACAGGTGCTAGAAACATGTGAAGTAGTGAGCGTTTGTTAATATTTTACGAAATAGAATAGATAATTGAGTAACTTTCTTAGTGTTAATTGGATCATTTGCGTCAAGTTTCGGATGGACTCATCTAATTTGAATTTTTATTTATTGGCTTTAGGAAGAGAGATAGTTGAAGAGAAAGGATTCGATCAGCCAAGGTCTCTGTTGAAGGTATCATCTATAAGTATTTACGTGATGTGAGTGAGAAAAAAACTTTAGTGAACATAATTGATGTCCAAAGGTCATTTGTCTTATGTTGAATCTTTGTTGATTACTGGCTTTTTTAAGCATTACTAAAAGGGAAAGCATGGAGTGCGCTTTTCGTTGACTGTATGTTTATTAGTGACTTTTATGCATCACTTAAAGAGAGAAAGCATTGAGCGTGCTCTTCGTTGACTGTATGCTTATTAGTGACTTTTATGCATCACTTAAAGAGAAAGTATGGAGCGCCCTCTTCGTTGACTGTATGATGATTAGTGACTTTAAAGCTTCACTAAAAGAGAAAGCATGGAGCGTGCTATTCATTAATACTATGCTGATTAGTGACTAAGTGCTGATTAGTGATTATTGTATGCAGCATAAACTAATTTAACACACTTTCAGACGTCATAGAATGTTGAAATTTGTATGGTGGACGGGTGCTAGAAAGATGTGACTGAATGTTTGTTACTACTATCACGAAAAGGAATAGATAAATGAACAGCCTTCTCAGTCTTAATTGGATCATCTGGGTCAAGTTTCGGACCGAATCATCTAATTTGAATTTTTATTTATGGCTTTAGGCAGCAAGATAGGGGAAGGGAAAGGATTTGATCAGGCAAGGTCTGTGTTCAAGGTATCATCTTTAAGTATTTACATGATGTGAGTGAGGAAAAAACCTTAGAGAAAAATAATTGAGGCTCATTCGTCTTACGTTGAATGTATGTTGATTACTGACTTTTTAAGCATCACTAAAAGAGAAAGCATGAAGCGCTCTCTTCGTTGACTGTATGCTGATTAGTGATTTTTATGCGTCACTAAAAGAGAAAGCATCGCTCTTTGTTGCCATATGATTACGGTGTTATGTATGCTAACTAGTAATTTTTATGCATCAGTAAAAGAGAAAGCATGGAGCTCTGCATTTACTGTAGTGACTTTTTTATTTAAAATCTCTAATAATAAGTATTTACTTACTTTTACTTTCTCTAAAAGACGAAAACTTTTATTCTCTTTGAAACCCGTCACAATTATTTTACCTGGTATGGTTTACCCGCGTCTTTTCAGCCAGTAGAAGAGGGTGTTAGAATTATGCCCGAAAGGTAGCCAATAGGAAGACAGAACACACAAAAAAAATTGACATCAAATCAGAACGTTTGTTTTGACATATTGTAAAATAACGCTTGAATACCAGTGTATAATTCCAAGTCATATAATGGTATATATATCCGAAAATTAAAGAATTTTTATCGACTTTTATACATATGTGTAAGACTCAAACGTTTATTAGGGACAACATTGGGAACCATATTTTAAATACATGTGTGTGTTTGTGTGTGTAAACATACACTTAAGAGGAATCTATTTAAACACCGAGTTCAGGGGAATCTATATGTGTGTAACCATAGACTTCTGAGGAACCTGTTTAAACACGGAGTTATGGGTAATAACTGTATGTAAACGAAGACTTGTGAGGAATCTGTTTAAACACTTAGTTGAGTGCTATTTAAATAGGCATCTGCGCATGCGTAAAGAAAGACCAAATAATTAGAACATCTGCTCATGCGAGAGAGAAAGCATACACTATAAAAACATTGTATTATCTCAGTCTGAGATATATAGGTGAAGCTATCGAATGAACTTATCGTTTTCAAGTGAGAAATTATCATTGAATTAATACTTTACTCTTTATTGTATGGAAAAATGTAATACTAATTTAAAAGAAGATTAAATTAATAAAAGTCCTAGTCATTTTTGCCCTGTGATAAATTGTTATCTTTAACTGAAGATAAGAATTGAATACTATTAAAAATAACTTATTCTTTATCTTATTTCAGATTGTAATTATTTCATTTGAAATTGGAAAAACTACTGTGTGCTATTGTAGAAAGTATTGCTCCTGTTGCTATTGCTTATGTTTCTTATTGAGGGGGATATTAATTAAGCTAAGTAATTTTAAATTTTATCGCATGATTCTACAGAAATATATTGATAAAATTTAATAATTCACATTTTGCAGGTATGTAGATAATAATATAGCTTTTATAAAGAATGTAACTAATTTTTGAAAAAGAAAATTATGTGAGTACTTTTGTTAAGAAGAAAAGTGAAATATTATGTCGATTTTTATGCTGCGAGTCTGTCTTTGTGAACAAGGAGTAAAATTTTTGTATATTGTTGACAGCAATCACCTTTTGCAATCAAATTTCTGTATAAGCAACTGAAGTATTTGAGAAGGTCAAGAATGGATTGCACCACCGAATTCACCAGTGCTGATCAACTTATCCTGTCTGAGAAGGTTAAAGGATTCGCCGATCCCGAGTTGATGTATGAGACCTGGATCGAATTGTGCCGTTTTATGAGTCATAATACTGCAAAATTACTACTGACTAGAGTTGAAACAAGAGTCAATACTATTCCTGCAAATGTTGATTCATATAATCTTGATAATATATTTCTTGGAAATGTACCAAAGGGTCTCATTATAGGTTTTATTGCAAGCATCGCATTCAATTGAAGATACAATGAAAAAATAATTTCCAGTTCCAAAACTTTAATATTAACAAATTGCAAGTACAAGTTGTTTTTCAATTTTATCCTCCCACTCTTATCCCAGATTATGCGTTCGAAGTTATCGTACATATTCTGTATTCTAAAATGGGTATATTTCATGAAAATATGAGTCATAAGATCACATAGTGTGATTACTCCCATGGATATATTCTTTATGCTATTATTCTGTTTCCTACTAACACTTTAAATGATTCTACATGGGATGGTATTAAAGATTCTCCGGTTAATCCCAAAATAGGGTTCAATCAAGCACTGGCACATTCTATTTCATGTATTATTTACGCTCAATTTGATTCGCTTATTCAAATTAATAAAGATCGCAATGTATATACAGATCATACTTTGTGAAATTTAGTTCAATTTGAGATTGACCATGAGGACTGTAATACACTATTCAGCGTTTGAGTGTAGTGAAGAAAACAATTTCATATTTAAAGAACTAGCCATAGTTAATCCTGATGTTAACCTGGCATTTCAAACTTTTCCTTTCCAATACCAAAAATTAGTATTCCAAGTTTGAGATTCGCAAGTAAATATTTAAGTCAGCATGTTTTCGGTTTAGAGCAGATAGAAGGCGAAGTTGAATATGAGGATATTAAAAACATACTAAGTATACCTCCTGCAGTTAAAGTATGTATGCGCATGGAAAAACACGTCAGTTTTTTAGTCTCTACTACAAAGAACAGTTATTAATTTAGAAGGTATTAAGTGTCCAAAATATAATGATTTAGCTTTTAAATACCAAAGTTGTGCTCATCATCTTCATCAGTTTACAAGTTTTCGTTGTGCCTTAAATGAAGCTTCAGTGTATGCAAAGTTGTTAACATATTATCATCTACATTCTTTTATTTTGCCTAAAAATAGAACAGTTAAGGAACCAACACCAATTAGTGAAACTAATTGTGATGTGAAGTGATGAGATTTTAAAAGTTATATTCAGGGCTGTACTAGTGCAGCAATGCTTACTGGAATTTATCCAGTGGACACTTTACCAAAGCAAATTGAATACCCGGCAGCACTTATAGTACATTTTAGTCCGTCAACTTTCGCTGGAAGTCACTGAACTGCCATATATATTAATAAACATGGACGGGGACAATATTTTGATAGCTTCGGAAATAGACCTAGTAAACCAATTGTAATTTTATATAACAAATTGAAAATTATATCGTATAAACAAAACTCAAATTCAACGGGAAGAATGTATTCTTTGTGGACTATTTAGTATTGTATTTATTGATTTCAGTGTACGAAGAAAAATATATTCACCACTTTTTATACTACGAATCTTAAGAAAAATGATACAATTGTAAAAGCACTTCTAAAAAAGTATCAAAAGAAAAGAAATCTGTAAATTAAAATTGTATTATAATAAAAACATCTTTTATTTATATGATTCTAATTTTTTAAATACCTCTTATTATTAAGGTAATATCAAATAAAATACAGAAAATAGAGTATAGGTATAATGTTTATTAAGAACATCAACTAAAGTGATTGATAAAGAAAATTACACAAGCTTCTTACATTTGCGTGGCTGATAGGGTTTCTACAATTTATTATTGTTTTTCATGTTTCATCCAATATTGTAATTCTATGTAGTTTCTTAGTAAACAACCATCAACCAGAGGGTCATGATAAGTACACTTTGACATACTAATGTTCAAATTCAATGTATTCAGTGCAGGACATTCTATTTCATTCACATTCTCAACATTCTCCAAGTTAAATAGTTTCTTAATCCACTGTACTTTTTCAAGACCTTTACAAAGAAACATACCTTTACTTGTACACAATTGAAATATTATTCTACGAAAATGTGCAATGTTATACCTATTTGAACTATCCCATGCTAAAGTATGAAAAGTTTCTGTTAACCATTGTACTTGTTTTTGATACTCTACTTCTAGTTCTGTAATTTCACAAGGTTATTTCACTAAACAGTGAAATAAAAGACTAGCATCACAGGATACTATACAAAATTCTCTCATTATAAATTCATGTGCAAAGATTTTGAAACCTTGCATATTAATGATATACTGTCCTGAAGGTTTTTCTACTGAAAATTGTTCATGAATAACTTGAGGTATGAGTTGTGCAATGAATTTACTATTACGTACTAATTCTCTACAACTTTCGAAAAAAGAATTCATAGAAATACTTACATGACCCTGTCCTTTGAAAATTTTATAGTATTCAAGAAAAAGTTTATGATCATTCACTTCTTTCACGAAATGTTTTGATATTCCTTTTCCTATATTTCCTATATATATATATATATAGTTATTATGATGGATCTTTAATCTACACCCATTACATCGAATAGGATTCTACTTTAGATATGTTCGAAAAGTTTGTAGAACACATCCCTCCACTACATAAACACCATCACAAAATGTACACAAAAAGTCTGATGTTTTTCACTCACTCTGTCCTTTCCTGTCTTTTTCCATTAACATATCCACTATACTTGACATGTACACTTTCAGCACTCGCCAAATACCATATTTCTTCTTAACACATCATCATCAATCACATCACGATGATCTTTATATATGATAAAGTTCACTTAATGTAGATGATTTTAAAATATTTCTCCACACTGCTTTTCTAAAATGTTCTACAATTTCTTCTTCTGTTACCACCTCCCCTTTTAAATATCCTAAACATGCATATCCTGTTTGATTGTATTCATCATAGAAACAACCTTCGCATATCACAGGAGTTTGAGGATTCCACTTCTTTAAGGTTTCTTTAATAGTTTTCATCTATCCATTGCTTTATACACTTACACGTTAGAGTTTTCACTTGATCACTAACTCCAACTATTCATCGTGCTGATATTCCTCCTGTTGATGATGGTACGACAGGTGAAAATCTCACTATTACTCTGTTAGATTTCACCGGATTTAATGATCCTGGTGATGATGATGATGCTACTGTTGGTGTTCCTACAGGTGAAGATTTCATTATTGCTCGGGCAGATTTCACCAAAGTTGATGATCCTGTTGATGCTGCTACTGCTCCTGCTGCATCTAAGGATTTCTGCTTTATGCTCGTATTTCCAGAGAAGAGACGTTTCTTCGAAAGATACACCACTCCATCTAACGCACGCTTCTTTGGAACTATAGAGGAATAAACCTCCCTAATTTAGTCGTCATCCTTCTCCTCTTTTACTAGAGAAGAAGATGATAATAATGAAGGAGATAGTCTATCAGCCTTTACTTTTGACCTTAAATACTGTACGGTCTCATGTATCGTCTTCTTCTGCATTAGCATTAGCAAGTAATTTCAGCGTCTTCACAACCTCCTCATCTTCCGCTAAGTCCACTACTTCTCCTACACCTCGTTCATACTACTGCTGCTGCTCTGCCATGGCTGAAGCTGAACTCACTTTATAATGATATATACAACACTACTACCTTCTATATATTCTAAACCTTATCCACATGATATCATAAGGTCATCAGATAAAAATGAGTAAGGAAGGACCTAAACAAGATATCAATAACGTCGCTGTCAATGACTATATGACGTCAATCCTCAAGTCCTGACTTGCACCGCCTAATGTGACAACCACGCATGACTCATGTATTCAACCATTTGACAACACTGTGATGATGTAATCTAAACACGTAACACTATACTACAACACCGAAATCATATGACAACCTCGTCTGTCATCAAAACAACTACCAAAATCCATAGTATTCCTTCGCTAAGGTCACGTGATGGTCTGTGACGTCACAAACCTCTCCCGTCCAATACTACGGTAAGGTCACGTGACGATCTGTGACGTCACAAACCTCTCGCACAGTCAGCCAATCACAGTGCTTCGACACGGTGACGTCACAAAACTCTCGTCCAATCAGACGCTCAGAAAAAAGGGCAAAATTACATGTCTCCTACTAGGCTGAGCTCAAATTAATTTTATATCTTCACAAGAAGCTTATGTAAAACGCCAGATTCTGTGGCTTAAAATATAATGTCTTCTTAAGGCAATACTCCCGGAACTAGTTTTCTTACTGGTGAGATGGATGAGACAGTTTACAATGTGGCTCAAAATTTTGGTTAAATAATTAATATTAAAAAGGAACAATTTATTTCAGCTAAATATCGTTAGTAACTATTAACTCGAGAAGTCAAGGATGGGCTAGCGACTGGGGTCAGGAATTCATTAAGTAAGAAATTTAGGGCTCCCAACTAAGTATGTGTTGAATCCAGGGCACAATATATAGCAGGGATAGCAATGTTCGAACTCTGGAATAATACGGAATGGAAATTATGATTCAAAAATCAAAATACTAAATTTTGTGATTCCGAAAGATGGGCATTTCGGAACGTCGGAATTGAGAAATTTTGACAGTCAGAATTTAGGAATTCCGGAATCTGAATTCTAAAATTGACTTCAGACTTCCGAACATCCCAGTAAACAGATCGGGCCCTGAATATATAAATTTAGGATATCTGTTATCACCGCTTGAATCCACGGACATTTACTTCCGCTATAGTTTTACCCATGCGACGAATTTACGCTTCACTTCTTTCGGGAAGAGAGCGCTGTGAAGGGATTTAAGGGGAGTAACAGCAGCGTGAGCGGGGAGCGAGATACACCCAATACCCGTATCAAACTATCACACAACGACAGAATAACAAAGACAAGGTATGTTGAAGGGGGGGGCTTGGTACTGGAACGGTGACCCGATTATGTCCAAGTTCCCCTACGAAGTACGCGCAATAGTAAAATTGAAGAACAGTATAGTGTATCACACACAGGACTACCACCTTTTAAGTGCTTTGCAAGAAAAATAAGCATTTGCACTAAATACTCTGTGAAGAAGAGTGTATTCCTTCCTTTTGGAATGGCGTACAATTTTCTCTCCGCTGACACTATAACGGAATGAACACCAAAATATTTTTCCTCGAATAACTTTATTTTTACCAAACGTGAGGAGTAAAATGAACATTAAAAGACCATTGAAAAATAACAAAATAGGTATGCTGGCAGATGCAAACACCATAAGAAGATATGTGTAGAGTTACTGGATTTACGTGCCTTATTTACTGTGTATACATTTATCATAAATTATATCCAGAAGCGACAAAATTTTCCGCGTGTTAGGAATAGAAACGTTATACAAAAGTTTCGTTCCTGAAATACTCAACTTTCCTTCAAGCAACCTACGGTACAAAATATTGGTGCACTTTGATTATATATTTTTTCCGCGGTTAACAAAATCCAACAGTCACTCTGTACAACATCTAGAATAAATTATTTTTTGAACTGACTGTAGTACTTATTTTCCCTTCTTACTACTCTCCAAACTTGTTCATAAGAGACAATGGCACATGCAAAAAGATATCTAACACGGCTTACCTAAAACAACATAATATGGAACTTATAGAGTAAACAAATGTTCACTAAAAACTCAAAATCTGAAAAACAATATTATAACAGAATTTACTACCGTTTGTATCTGTAGTCTGCAATGATTGTGCAACAAATAGCCTACTTGAATTTGGGGCCTAACCGAGTACTACTACTACTTGCAGAACTGGATGGAGAATAAATACTCTCGCTGAAATAATGTCAGTAGTAATATTAAAATATCACTCACGGCTACTTCGCCTCTCTCTTAAGGTACGTACCCCATTGACAATTTGCCGCCGATTCTCTCGGCCCGCCGTCGGGTACAGGGCGATAACCGCCAGTGTAGATATGTACTGGCGGTTAGTTGTCGTGAGCTCGTCGTTTGCCGGTATAGCGATGGACTCGAGCGGTCCGACGGCGAGATCCTGTCCGAGCGGAAAATGGCATGCGGGCCGCTAACTCCTTCCCGCCTTTACACAGATTGTCATTTGTTATTGTCGGGGGGGACAGCGGATATCAGCAATGTATACCGCGCTGTTACTGCGACATTCATTTGTTAAGAAGACGGTTTAAAATAAGCAATACGAACGACAAACAAAATATGCCTATGAACAATTATTAGAAGAAAAAAACAGAAAAGCAATTTAAAAAAGCGTTTGCAAACAAGTTTCTCAATTGTCTTCGTACGACAAAAGGCATGAAAAAACATTACCCAGTTGGAAGACCAGCATAGCCGAGTAGTTAAGGCATCATACTTCTAAATCTCGTCGCTGACAGTCGGAGGCACGAATCCTATCACAGACACTGAAGAACTTTACTCACTACGAAATAAATAACAGCGAAGATAATCCAAAAAGGTGTAAACTTAATATCGATTACCACTGCGCTCAATACCTTTTTCGTGTCAAAGCAAATCTGACGAAATGAGGAATACCAGGGGAACACGGGCAGACGAGAGCGGTATAGCGGCGGGACTCGGGCGGTATAGCAGGAAGGTGGAGGCTCAGTGGCGGGACGAGAGCAGCCTGGCAGAAATTTCTGGCGGAGACGGAGCAGCATGCCGTCGGCGGACCTCGGGCTACATTAGTGTCAAATCGTGCGCGGGCCGACGGCGGGAGTCGCTAGAAGCCGGCCATTTCGTCGCCGTTGGCCCGCCATAGGACCGCCGTCGCCTTGTCAATGGGGTATGTATTGAAACGATATTTTCCTACGAATATTTGATCCTAGATGGAATGAGAAAGCAGTGAAATATCTGCTGTATGAACTGAGTGCAATTTCTGTACTTGCTCAGAGACACCTTTTTTTTTTTCGTGATTCAATGATAAAATCGTAAGGTATAGCTTGAATTATTTTGTTACTGATTCCCAAACGACTCTATAAAGAAGTCCTGAGATCCAGGTACCAATTTTTAACCTTAGAACGTCAATATGTTTTGAATTAGTTAGCAACCTGGACTAACCTACATGCTACAACATGTATAATGTACCGGTAATTAGGTTACTTCTACTACCACTTTTTACTGTACTCTGTCGGCATAGAAAATTACCTGAATGCGTGCACGTCTTATTGAAATCTTTAATTAACTTTAATATTTAATTAAATCTCTTAAAGCCCACTTTTGTATATGAATTAACAGTCAAATCGCGATCACACTTTCTACCGCCGTTCCGAGTACTGCATATGGCCATACGATGCATGCATTACGAGGTTTTAAACGTGAGTCGTTCAGTACGCGAGCATCACAAAAAGGGATGATGGTTTCACTAAGAACAAAATTTGCTTCTGTTCTCGCAAGAATGATCTTTTCGATAACGTTTGCCACGAAGGGTTCCCCAGATGCTTAACTTGCAACAAAGTTGAAGGTTACCTGCATATCCAGCCTCTTTCCGAGCGTTAAGGTCTGCCAACAAAAACATTAATTTCAAAGCCATATTTTTTTAACTTTACTTTTTGAGAATTTTTTCCTTCACGAAAGCTACATATCTTGTAGCTTCGGTAACGACCATACTTCGTTCGTCTTGATGCGTGAAGCACTAGAAAATTATATTATTTCTGGGGCTGGCCTTCAAACTGAAGCCGTCCACCATGCGGTCTATATCCGGATTTGCCTAGTAAATCTTACACTGTTGCCACATCAGCAACTTCCGCGTCGAATGATGGCGTTCGCGTCGTACTTTTTGTACTTGGAGCGTTCCTTGGAACATTATTTCCACACTGTGTGAAAAAAGTATGCGGGCTGTTCCCCGTTATGTGACAACCGTCACACTGCGACAAAACAACGTGAAATAGTGAAGCAATTAAATATTATGTAGGTCATTATACAGAAAAGTCTATTAACACTTTTAATGTTTCTACTATTTTCGTTTATTTATTAATATTGTAAATATTTATTTTAACAATTTCCAGATACAGCACAATGTCGGCCATTTACACTGAATATATTAACGACAACTACAAGAGGAAGGACTTTGGAGGAAATTGTTCTGACCTTACTCAAGATGCCATTTCCATTGTGTGGTCGATAGAAACCATGAAAAACCGCAGTCATATTATGCGGCACCGAGAATCAAGCTCACGTCGTCCCGATTACAAGGCAAGCACTCACCCGGGAATGGACCAACTAGCTGATTGGCCGGGAAGAATGCCATATACACCATCTAATAGAGCAATTTATACCGATTATAATACCCGAAAATTATAACTTAAACGAAATTGTAACATCACTTTTATCGAACTTGAAACCCGGACTGAACCAGAAATGCCTAAAGGCCTTAAAAATTCAAAAAGGAACTTGAAACATTCGAGGCAAATCATTAACCTTACGAAACGTTTTACAAACTTTAGTAAACTAATTAGCGGTAAAACATATTATGAATAATCATGTTCAAAAGTTTTGGATTTGCAGTACAATTGGCACGTTTCGTCAATTTAAAATAATCGATTACTTTAAATTTTGACAATTTTAACAAAATTAAATTTTATATTGCGAAAATGTGACCTTTGTTGAAAAAAGTGTAAAGCTGTTGGTAATACCACTAAACGTAAATTGTAGATATTCGAGAAGATAAAAAAAAGACAACAGATTGGATATTTCACACGATTTATAGATCGTTGGTAACTATTAGCAGAGAATATAAATAGAAAACACCAAGTTTTTTTATCACTTACAAGTTAGCTCTCACATTTACAAAATGTGTAATTGCAGTGAAAATTAAAAATTTTCGAACGTGGTTATTCTTATTGTGTTTTACTGTTAAATAATTTACTAAAGTTTGTAAGAATTTCTTAAAGATAACAGGTTTTCCTCGAATGTTTCCAAGTTTCAAAAAGTGATGTTAGAAATTCATTCGGGTTGTAATTTTAAGTTAATATAATCAGTATAAGTTGTTCTATTAGATGGTGTATTTACTATTCTTGCTGGCCAATCAGCTACTTGATCCATTTCCGGATCAACCAAATGCAAATTCCGGGACACTTAGAGCCGACTGCAAAGACGGAGTTTAGACTTAAACTTATTTAGTCTTGGGTTTAAATATCAATTTTTAAACCAGTTTAGCCTAGTACCATGGTCTAGCCTATGTCTACGTCTTTGGAATTGGGTGTTAACGTCCCGGAGATGGTTTAATTCTTGCCTGGACAGAAGTATTCCTGCTCAGGACAGTAAATCCAGGACAGTTGACAGCCGAGAGAAACTGCATAATATTAAGGCCGCTTTAGACGACAGCAATTATGCTACGATGAATCTTACGATAAGCAGTAGTGCCAGAGTGTGAAAACAAGAATGCTACAAGGGAAAGATGCTATGGTATAAATCCACAACTTTTTTCTTTTTACGCTGACACATTGCTTTCGCTAAGATTCATCGTACGAGAAATTGTATCGTCTAAAACGGCCTTTAGATTGCGTCACAATAATAAATAATTTAACCTACCTTTTCTAACCTATCGTATTGAAGTGCGCGAAATGTCGAAAATACGTATAACGAGAAAAATGATGCTAACATAAGTGCTATAAGCACTCAGATCTCTATTTTGCATTTTCTATGTTGTTGGATTCCTGTACCAAGTCATTCCACAGAATGATCCTAAAAATCTATTTTACAGCTTAAATTCTAAACTTTTCCCCGGAAGTACCCCCGGGTCTCCAATGAACTAATAATACCCTCAGACCCCCGGTGCGGAGTCTGTCCCGTCTTTTTTTTAACAGAAAAGTGGCAACCCTGATGGGAACGCTCATTCTTATGTTGGTGTGACAAATACTGTAAATTCTCTCCCGAAGTAGTATTTGCGTATATGACTAAACGTGTTTGCGTGTATATATATATATATATATATATAGAGAGAGAGAGAGAGAGAGAGAGAGAGAGAGAGAGAGTGATTTGAATTATTTGCTGTGACAAAATTTATTTGAAAATGATTCAGAACCGGTTAATATATCAGGTTAAATAAGGCAAAATTAATTTATGTTACAAATAGTAAACTTAAAAATTAAATTCAAAATTCAAATAGCAAACTTACTTCTTACGTAAGAGAAGCTCCAGTTGAACTGCAAGTTACAAAATATACACTGAACTAATAAGTCGAAAATTCTACACTGTTGTGTCGGGTAAGGTTACATTAGGCCAGGTCAATGTAGCATCCAAGGTTCTATCTAAATTTATCCAATTTTATGAACTGCGGAAATAACACCTAAAAGCAGGCAAATAACTTGTCAGATTACTTTAATACTGGGAAGCGTGGTAGTTTCGTGTAAATACTGTCTTGAAGTTTAGCAAAGAGATTAGTGATCGAATATTATACCTAACCGGAAAGTTTTTAGTATAGTAGTAGGTCTTCATCTAAACTCTCGACTTAAGTGCTTGTTCTGAGCTCTTGCTTTAACGTTATTTATTAACAACTTAAATAAATTAAAATATCGTACCATCTTCGGAGTTGCTTCACTAAAAGCACTTTAGGTTATATCACTTGCAAACTTGATTATTTCATATATTATGCAACGTCACTTAAGCTCAGCTAACGTAGCATAGTGAATCTGAAGTTAGAAACCAAAGGGAAATCAAATTACAAGAAAATGTATGGATAACAAATTCGTCGGCTGAGAATTATAAGCTTCTAACTACATAGGATTTTAATGTTAGATAGAACCTTTTAATTATCAGCCGACGAAATGCTTACAAGAGTTGAAGGGTAATGAAGTGCTTACAATGGAACAGATCCACTTTCTCGATTTGGGTGGATTATACACTACATAAGTAGATCGACATTTGCTATTCGGCACGGTTCTAGAGTACTGGCTGGCATAGGTGAATTGATGATACGAACGTTAAGAAAATAGCATGTCTATTTGAGCTGTCATATACTAATACCAGCTAGTCCAATATTTGGTCACAAATAAAGAGTAAATTCAAGTAAGTTATCAATTTCCCGGCGTATAAAGATAAGTTTTGTCCCAGCGGTCTAGAACGTCCTTTGCGGTTCTGAAAAGGGTTCCGCAAGCTATAGTCAATCCAATGAAACCTCAAATATACTCCCAATGGGGAAGGGTATAGAGAACTAGTCCACCCTATGGATTTAGGTTAGTTTTCGTTAGAAATAGGAAAACAACGTTACTGATTACATAATGAATACTATTTATTCTCACAGTCTCTCTTGTTCATGACAGAAACAATACGTCTTAATGCTATAGAATAGAGTGGACCAGTTATCTACTCCCTTACCTGCCGAGAATCTTATTCCTCCATAATAATAAAATAATTAAGAGCGGAAATATTATTCTCTGAAAGATCGATTGCCAATACCTTTTAAATAATTCGTAAAGCAAAATAAATTTGAAATAATGATCATACAGATTATATATTTAATTCAAAATAATGAAATTCTTTTGAATACTTACGAAACACGCCGTCAAAATCTCGCGGGAACCGAACATTGATTCCGATTAAACATCGCAGCAGAACTTTTCTTTTGTCACTTATTCAAGTGATAACTCATAAACCATAAAATCACCTAATCAATAAAATCAGGCACAAACACCCAGAATAACCATATCATTTAATTCACCATAGATTAATTTTTTCATAAATTGTGATTGAATTTTCAGATAATTCAATTAAGTGTTAATAGAGAAATTATAATAAAATTATAGTCAGTAACCTGAAACCAATCTATTGGCTTAGGAAGCATGATAAATTTTAGAAATGTACAAGAAGTTTAAGAACAATGGAATAACATATTAATAATTCGATTTCCCAGTTGTTAATAAGTTAAAATGTTATTTTCTGATGTCACGCCTCTTGAAGGAATAAATGCTTCATTTTGTCGCTGAGATGCGTCAACACTGATACGTGTGTCAATATTTTGAGTTGCATAAGTTATATAGTTAAAATTATTTGTTGCTCATGTGTGTAGAAATGTAAACTTATGTAAAAACAATTAATACTTGAAAATAAATTGAGAGTCGTACCAAGAAAATCATCATCATTTGTACTTCAACTAAACTGTTCGATGATATTCCGCACTTTATGTTAGCATCGCGTTTAATGAAGAAAAAAAGATTACTTTTCTAACATATTTCCGTGAGGAGCATCATTGGATGGTCATTTTGGATCCAAGATGGCGTCTTTGGAGACATTCGGTAATACTTTTGTAACCGACTAATAATGATGTTCCGTCATACCAAATTTCGTTTTTCTAGCTCCAATCGTTTAGGTTTGTATTCTATGGACATTGCGTATTGGTGGTGTAGAAGGCCACTCGTAGGTGAGCCAGGTTTTGTAGAGTGCCTCACCGCCTAGGACCAGGTTTCGGGACAAATTCAATAATTATATGCAAAAGTAAAAACAAAAGTCTCATGCTTTATTATAAAATTGAATAAAATTTCCAAAAGGGGAGTGTTGGAGGAAAAGCAACACAAATATATCTTGTTGATTTATCTTACTGGGTCAAATTACAAGAAATTAAAAGGTGAGGATGATTCTTAACAGCAGTGTATGAGATCACTAATCTCAGGGTGTTAAACAAAACCAAAATAAAGAGTCAACAAGAGTCAACCTTGCATTCTCCAGAGCTTAATTTTGTCACGCGAAAGAAGAATTTGGGGTCTGCTATCTGTTTGCATGATCCCATCGGCCTGAAATCTGAAAGACACATATATAGCACTGAATATACAGTACTTACCACACTGATGACCTCGCTCATCTAAGATTACTGCTGGTTTGGTGGCATCCAGTAAAGAAAAATATACATATCCAGAGTTGAAATGGTAGATTTATTTGAATTAATCCGAAAGGAGAGAACTTGTAATCACCCACTCACACCACACTTGATAAACAAACACTATTTACAAACTGGAGACACATTAGCCTTAGGCTGTGTCATTTTACCCAATAGCTGATTGGGATGAGCTCATTCATGAAATATATTTAATACATACAATATATAATTTATGACGTCATATCTTCACAATATCACACTGTTCGTAAAAGTATATGGCCAAATCGTAATGTATTGTATTCCAATCGAACTCTTGAAGTGTTCATCATGGGAGGGGTAGATAATACAGTTCCACTTTGGGTTGTCATTTGCATAGACAATAATATTGGTCCACTATGAAATTCACTGGTGAGAAAACACAGATCGGATGTACACAGTCACAAGTGAATCTAATGTGTATAATAGGCAGCACGTCTCATTAGTCCATTAATTGCTCATGAACTAGGCAAATGTATTTGCATAAAAAGAAAAAAAGAAAATATATCTATGAATCTCAACAGGATGAAATATAAGAGATTCAGACTGTTTGTCCATAGCTTACGAGTTACTTTTCAAGGTTAGATACCTCGAGCATGGTCAGGTATATACAGTACAACTTCACTATAGCGCTGCATAACATTCACTGAGTGAATGCTGGGATAGTCCTTCTGAGTTAGCACCAGCTCGGTTCACTGTTCATCACTGTCGGAACTAACTTGGTGCGAACATGAGAAAATACTTATGTACATGTCGAACAGTATATTACACAAAAAAAAAACAGTTACTGCAGTTTCACCTACAGCATTGCAACCTCAGAAGACGAAACAGAGGTAAGACTGAGTTCAAACGTATGATAATAATGTACGATGTATCGGGAAATATAGTTTATCACTCTTCATCTCAAACAATTGACACACACTTTCTAGTCATGTTGGGTTACACTGACATTGTCTGTAACGACGATAATGTTACTTCGTGTCGGTTACTTTAGCACACTAAGACACGATATTGATGTGGTTCACTACATAACAGAGGACTTGAAGTTCACTAAGTACAAGCAAGTACTCATATCTCTGAGTCCATGACCGAAAACTGAACTCTGAATTGTATCAGAATGACAAAACCGTAACCGGGCGTATGTCACCGTCCAAGACTAATATCGAACTCCGAAACAAACGCGGAATTGTCTTCGGAACGACAATTATGAAATTAGACGTATTTCTTCGTCTACAACCAAAAATCTGCTTTCGCTGCTTGGTACCTTGTCAGGTGCCTATTACACCCTTTACGTACAGACTCGCTCTACGAGGGCTTAGCTTGACAGGATCCACGACTCCCAAGCCGGTGTTGCAATGTTGCCACATGTGGCAGATGTATCTCGATATTTAGTTTACTTGTTTAAAATTACGTGTCACGCTTTCAAACTTTGCGTACATGAATAAAATTACTAGTTACACATATTAAATACATTGAAACACAATAATTGAGCTGCAGAACACTAAAATACAAACAAAAACACTGGTGGTGTGACTTCTCTCCATTTTGAATGCCACCTCAATCAGGTGCTGCCTCCTAGCGGGAAGAAGTGAGGACTCAACCAAAACACCCGCGTCAAGTAAAACAGAGAGGCCGAACGAAAGTGAACAAAACAGTGAATATGAACTTAAAAGAATGATGGTGTGGAAGGATAAGACATTAAAATAAACAATATATATATGAAAGAACAAGTACACATACACCAAATAGCATGACACCATCTAACTTCAAAGGAAAAAGGAAAGCAAAACATTAGTACCTTATGTTCAATGCTACTGCGTTTCTCCATTCATGCCCACGGCATAGTGTAGCAGACAGCACACCGGAAATTAGTTCCTAATGGAAAGGCAAATAGCAGGCTGATTATCAAGTTATTTGGGACCCGAGTCACTGAAAAATAGTGAGAAAGAACAACGGTAATCCAAACACATTTCAGCTTGAGTTATTATATAAACATACAAATACGCTTACACACACACGATTTTGTACATATCAATGCGCCTAGGACGCGTCGTTCTAGCCTAGGCTCGTCGACTAGCAGGTACAGCAGAGAGAGGGCAGGGGGAAGATGCGAAAAATGATCAAACTTAGAAATTATCACACTTTATTGTACTTAGGCTTAGCATCTCTCCCGTACGTTTCAAGAACAATACATTTCAGTAGGACTGATGTCGCCAACCAGACATGTATCCAACCATTGAAATATATTCATCTTTACTTTCTTGTATATCTATGCAGGTTGACAGAGACAGTACTGGTGACACCTGGAGAAAATGCAAAATTGAGGATGTACAACACTGAGGTGAACTTCTGTGCTACTTTCAAAAGCTGGCCTAGCTCTCCCTCTTTCTCTCCGAACGACGACGATTTTCCAAGATGAACGCTGTATTTAAGCATCAAAAACATGGCAAATGATATGTTTTCAATATAATATAAATATAATAATCCCCATAAGTACTTAAACTGATAATCCTTATTAATATACTCAAATAACATAATATATTCACAAAATAATGAGATGCAAAAATTCTGGGAAATAAAATATATAAGAAAAAAATCTGCATATCAAAATACAAAATATGCATATGCAAATGAGGGTGCTGGGGTGGCAGTTTACAGTGGCCATTGTGGATCCTGAATGGCAACTTTTGCAAGATTGTGTAATACAGTGAAACTTCTATATAGTGGACAGTAACGGGGAACGTAAAACTGTCCGTTATTCGGAAGTGTCCGCTATTCCGAAAAAACTTAGGATTCATCACCAGAAAAATTACTGCAATGTGCACACAAGTTTGGGCAACATTATCTTGCTGTTTACTGTATTTTCATAAGTAATATACACTAATGCAGTTTTCTAAGTAAAGTAGAAGGAAATTGAAATACACATGTTGTTGTTTATATGTACGTACTGCCAAACACAAACACAAACACAAATGTACTAAACAATATGTACTTTAAAAAAAACTAACCGAAATACAAAAGAAATACAATACCTTACTCAACAATGCGCGATAATGTTAGAAATCCTGCCCGTTATTGTTTGAAATTCCAGAAAATAGGAGAGGTTATTCTTGGCTGTCCGTTATTTGGAAGTTCTACATAGGAACTGGAGGATAGTTTTCAGTGTCCGCGTCCGTTATTGAGAATAACTCGTGTCCGAGTCCGCTATTGTCCGTGTCCGCTATTCAGATGTAATTTTTCCATTGTACGGAATGATGTTCTGCCGGGGAATTGAAATGTGGCCGTTATTTAGAGGT
>JAGDQP010032663.1:0-21155 GCA_022664845.1 Lepisma saccharinum | reverse complement strand
AATGGGTAGTCGCTATAAAAAAGTGTTACTTATAATATGGTCATACTGGGTGATTTGCCCACCTATTAGTGGGGGATAAATAGAATATGTGGGCAACAGTCATCTGGTCTGTCACTAATGCTTCCCGTGGCGAGCTGCGCCACCAAATTCTTGAGTTTCGTCTCTTTATCGTAACCAGACCCTCCGGTGGGATAGGTCACCATGATGCAGTTCTTGAACAGTGTGGAAAATGGTTTTGAATAACTCGATAACTCAGTTTAGCTTTTCTTTCTAAAATGTTTTGTTACATTAACCCATTGACGCATATCCGCTTAATGAAAACATTCCCATAACATATATAGCTTCCTTGTTTCATAACGCCTTACACACAGTCTCATTGAAGGTTCATGCAGCCTACGATGTACACGTCATTTCGCATCACTCATATATATATATACAAGAAGCATGCTTATCTGACAACCTATAACTTTCTAATTTTTCACGGTATATTGTTGGTGTCTCAGTGCCACTGTAACTGTTTTTTGCTTGTTGTGTAGCTATTAGCATAGACCTCTTTCAAGGTAGTATGTTTCATATATTCATTGTCTTCAGCTTCCGTCAACGTTTGTTCACAAGTAGACTGCAAGAGGCCTGTATGAACTTCCTACATCAACCCGTGTCTGTTTGACAAACGGTTTCTGTCAAAATGCGTGACACATTGTATTGTCCCTTAGTACCTTCTTTCCACCGCAATTTGGGTGATGACTGCCAGTTGACTGGGATGTCCGCCTCTGCTCCTAGATCCGTATCGCAATACGCTTTCCTCAGCTTGCAGTTTGTCAATGTATTTTACTACGACGAAAATAATTATCCCATTTCGACACTCAGTCAGGTCTGTTTTACGACCCGTTTACGTACTTCCCAAGGTACATGTTGTACTGTACACCACCAGTAGTGTTTACCAGCACAATCTCCGAGTCTTGTGGTAGAACTATTTATCAGCTGATGCCGCGTATTAAACGGTGTGTTCTTCGTTACGTAGTAAAAGGCGCTGTGTCTAAATTAACATTTGGTTAGTTACTACTGCTATCAAATCCTAAAGTTATAGTAGTTTATTCAGTTAAAATATTTTGCACATTATATTTCTTTAATCTCTTTTACGTATTATAGATCAACATATTATTTTCAACAATATTTCTATATTAAATACACCTCTTTTATATCTTGTTCGAACAAAGAAGTTAAACTCAACATATTTAGAAACCATTGAATCTAGTTTTATCAGTTACTTTACATTCTTAAGATAATTATTTTTCTGAACACGCTTTCTACCACCACCACCTTTCACCTGTTCTACACGTTGCACATGTTTTTATGGCATCGAGTGGGCGGGACCACCCAACGCTACGAATATATGACTCACCCTCATATTTGCTATATTTTTACTTAAAATTGCCAAATTTGTATTTCTAACTATTAACGAGATGAGCGCTATCATAAACTTATAATAACGTTATAAGAGTATTTTATGGTGTTTCAAATTGAGAGGACTTAATGAAATCGGATGAAATGTTGCACAAATAACAACTCTAAATTAATCTGACCTGTCTTCCATTTTTAATAGCCGCTCAAGATAACCTGTGATTTTTACATCACTTAAAGTACCACTAAAAATTAACAAAGTCGAAAATGTAGGACAACATGTCTGAGGATAGCATTGTTGAGCATTGTTGACAATGGGCCATTATCGTCTTGGTGATTATGAAGCTCCATTTTATGACGTTCGTTCTTGCATGTGCTTATGTATATCGTAGAAGTATCTGTCGTTTCATAAGGTAATAACCATATTTATTTAAATTTATAGTATTATTACAAGTTTGAGGGTTTACAGATAAATGCGTACAAACTAAATTAAACTGGTAGGCCCGAAAGATTTTGAGAGTCTTCGGCATATCAGAAAACTCTAAAAAATCTTGAAACATAGCGTAATTAGGAAAGCCAAACGTCTGGTTTAAAACCGGAAAATGGGGGTTTAATTGAATTATCCCTCCTTCTGTTACAAGTTCAAACTGGTTACCTAATATCCGGTTTTAGGAGGATTCCTAAAAAGGCATTTAAGTTAAAGTTTAACAAAATAAGGATTTTCTCTGTCAATGAAAACGCGATTTAAAGTTAGTAACCCCTTACTGGAAATTGTACCTTATTATAGTTTTTTGTAAAACCATTCCTCATGAAAAAGTGGACGCTGATCCTTATCTACACGCTGCAGTCTATGGCGACATTTCCGATGATCCAAGGAGTCGCAGGTGGCCGATCAGTGGGACGTGAGCGATAACTGGTTTTCGACTTGACGGTGGCTCTTATTGGGGGCTAGCAAAGGTTACATCGGGATAGCATCTAAGCTGAATTGATGACCACCATGTGCGTTGGGATAACTACGGCTGGCGCTGTCAATCCGCTCGAAACTATACTTTTCTTCCGGAATCGATCCACTCTTGCCTGTATAAAGTGATTGCTATTTAGTCACACATTATCATATAACGTTTGAATATGTTTACTTTGCAAAGTATTTTATTTTCTTGTCAAACTGACACCGTTCTTTTTAGGTGATTTTAATTCCGAACAAATGTATATGAAATAAATTTTATGTGATAAAACGAGAATTATTTAATTGTGGGGTGTACGGTAGGATCAAAACCCGTTAAAGCCATATTCTTCTTACTTACATTTTATTGCAACCGATAAATTTCGATTTATTTCCAAGCAAAGGCTAAAAGATTAGGAATAATCAAAACCGTCTTTTCACGTATTAAAACGGCTTCGAATCTCGTCTGTACACATCACATTACTTTGGAGACATCTGGCTTGCACTGCGAATGTTGGAATTCTATTCAGGCGGGATGTTCCAATCTCACTCACACTTCAATGAAGACAACACTGGAGAGATCCACTAAAACAACGAAAATCCTAATGAAAATGCTAGATGATTGCTGGAAACGAATATATATATGTGGTTGCTTGTGTTCTAGAAATTATTTGTTTCGGTAGCCATATTGGAATCATCTTCCATTGCTCAAGGTTGTGGTTACCACCACTTGTTTGCCATGTATGCTATAAAATCTTACGCTTTCGGACAAGAAATATAGCTCTAAGTGCAATAGTTTCGAAGACATCTTCATCTTGTGCTAGAAATGACTTATTTTTTGACAGTCATATTGGATTCCTCTCTTTGCATGACCCAAGTCGATCACCTTCACTTGTTCATTATTATGGCCTAACCATCTATAGTTTGACTCAAAAAACGTGTTTGTAGTTATAATAGTTCAGCATATGTGGTTTCTTGTAGGGTTTGATTTACCACTATGCCTTGGCGTACGGCGCAACTTGCACAGGGACACACTTAAGAAGGAAAAATTAGAAATCACCATTTAAAACACGAGACGAAAAAATATATAGCAAAAACATTAAGGACCATGTAGAAAGGGACACATATAGAATCACCTTGAACCCAAGGGAACCCTGGTAAAAATGGAGTTAACACAATAGTTATGTTCATTTACTTTGAAAATTGTAAAATAAACGTTTTTTCTTATATTAGGAATATTATTAGCACCTTCGCCTTTGTACATACCAATAACAATTTATAGTTAAGGCTGCATACAGGGCATGGCAGTCATCTATAGCTCTGTCAATGGGCAACAGGTAGTTTTAGTTGAACCACTTTATACGCATGAAGGTGTAATTTACACCAGAGTTTGGTTTATGAGGAAAACTAAAGTGTATTTTCATAACTTGCTTTTCATGGTCTGTAGTGGATAGGTACCGTGTGTTCGAATTGTTCTGTCGACCGTCCTGAATCAGGTTTTTCAGAATTTCCTTCAGTTTCCACATACAAACGTCATGATAGTCCTTAACCAAGGCATCCGCTGCTACTATCCCATACCCTATCCCGATCTGATCCAAAGATTGGTAGACATTATTTCAAAAATATCCTAACCTCTCATTTATGACAGTAGACGAAAGCCGTATTTTTCTCCCAAACTTGATCTTATGTCGTCATAATATAAATATCCCAGGAGATGGTGTTTAACATTCAATGAACTGCTTATGTATTCAAAGATCGTAGCGAAAATTATCTTGAAGGGAAATACAACTCTGTTTTATGGACAATACAATAAATTACTAATTGCAATTATGTATTATTAATAGTCGTTTCTACTTACGTTAAAGTGTTTTTGTGTGAATAAAAATAATTATTGTGCTACGTCTTCTGCCGTAAAATTAACATGTCTTCTACAAGTAGCCTAAAATAATTTAATTAAAGCTGCTCATTGTAAGATTATTATTTTATTATTATTAATATCAAGAAACCGCATTTGGAAAATAATCACATTAGCAGAGTCAAATTATTAATATTTCGATTTTAATAGTACAAGGAGAGACAATGTGAATGTGGGAAGGGAAAATTTGACGGGAGGTGTGGGGTACTAGAAGGTGTGTAGGGCGCCTACACTGTTAAAAATATTTAGTCAAAAACGAAAAAATCTCGAATTTGAGAAAATTTTGGGCTCAATCTGGCTCCGACTAAATGTTGCTCAATTTTTAACAAGTGATGGTGCTTAAAAGATGAGAAAATATTTTTCGGATAGTGAGAAAAAAAAGTCTCAAACATGAGGTAAAACTACTCGAAAATGAGTTTAAATTTCTGGTCAAAAATGAGAAAAGCTGGGACTATTTTTCAGAAATGAGAAAAATATATTCAAAAGTGACGAAGCATATGCTCAAAATCTTGAGAACGTAATGACTCAAAAGATAGCTCCGGAGCAACGAAAATGAGAAAAGAGTTAGTCGAAATTGACAACATTTGATTAAAAATTTTGAGAGGGTAATCACTCAAAATCGTTATGAGAGCTAAAAAAATGAGAAAATATTTATTCGAAGTTGAGAGAAACATATTCACATTGTGAGAAGGTATTTACTCAAAATGTCGTTGAGAGCGAATGAAGATAAGAAAATATGTATTCAAAATTGTCCCATGTATAACCTGTAGTGGGACTACACCTCTAACAAACATTAGAGAACCTTATCCGTGATCGCATCAGTGTTTCTCAGCTCATTTCTGCAACCACAGAAAAGCAATGCACTACGTTTAACTATAGATAAACGCAGGCGGCAAAGATACAAATATTTATTGAACTGAGGATAAGTATAAACATCCTCCTGTACATGCTGTTTTTTTTATTTGCTAGCCCCAGAAGGGGACTAGCTCCTGGTGAGAGGGTTACGCCCTCTTTACAGGCAGGGATGTGGAAGGAAAAGTTGAAATTTGAGGAGTGAGTGGATGGGTTAAGGGATATTAGGGAACTTTCAATAACCTTATTTATTGAATCACTTATCATTGACATTATAAGCTTATGCTTATAATCATATTTTAGGTCTTACGAAACCGATGGTGATGGAATGGAAAATGAGCATGATGTGCTTAGACGCCACAACACTTTACGAATACGACAGGGGATTGATTTTCTTCTCGTCTAGGGGCTTCTCTAGACAGATGAGCCCCACATTTAACATTGATGGATACCCTGTAAACTATGAACATGAAGGATGAAAGTGATTTATGAGTGATGAGGGTAAGAACGGAGAATGATAAATTTACATTAATCGGAAGTGGGAGGTGGTTCTATTGAGAAGAAGACATGTGGTCCGGAGTAAGTGGCCTGTAGCTGTACTTGGAAGACTTCAGATGCAGCATGTTGAACTTTGTTCAGAATAGTGTCACGGCCAAAAGGATAGATATTTTGGAATGCTAGAGTGAAAAAAGTGAGACGTTGCTCGATGGGTATAGGAGGCAAGACTGAGTGTGCAGGAGTTCTATTAGGTTGTTCACGAAGACGGAGTGGTACTGTGTAACCTGGTGTTTCTGCATTTGCTTCTGGTCGATTCTTGCACTTGTAAGAGAAGGTAGGGTGAGGTTCGCTGCATTGGCTATATTTCAAAGGAAGTTGTTGGTTGGTGCAAGCTTTGGTATTGTAAGGACCTGAACAATAACCGCATTTTGGTTGGTTCGGATAGTGCTTTGTGTCATGTTCATTGTATTTCTGACATCGTTCACGTCGTAAGGGAATTGGCGGTGATGTTCGTGATGGCTCGACTCGGTATCGTTTTCTATAGATGAATGCTCCGTGTTTGAGTAGTTCGTCGATAGTCTGTTGGTCTGTAGTCAATATCCATATCAAGAAACTTGGTGTGCCTTCCGATGTTTTAATACGAATGCACTTGGAAATGACATGTCCCTCGATTTTTAGTTCATCTTCTGCTTCGGTGTCTGTAATTTCTGTATTGATGCCTCTGATAACAACTGACAACATAGGTGGTCTACGTGGAGGTAGTTGCATACGTATGGTTTTAGTTGGCAGCGGTGTTAGTTTTGAATGTTTGCCGAAAATCTCATAGCTGTATTTATTCCTGATGGTAGATGCTAAAATGCTGTTTGAAGATTTGATAATGACTCCGTTGCGAGTATTAATTATTTCTGAGATGTAATCTCGAGGGACATACTTGACTAGCTGTCGAAAGAGTTATTTCGGTGTTTGGTAGCGAGGATCATGATTTGAAAGAAGAAAATAATGTAACGGAGCTGGATTCTTGTTGATTGATTCAGAATGATCAGTATCAGAGATAGCCATTTCATCATCAGAATCATCGGAATTACTGATGGTGTGAGTCTTTTTCAGAGGTGGTGAATTGGAGCTTCCAGAATGGCGTGTTGAAGATCGTGCATTAGAAGAGAGATGATCTGAGTTTCTGCCATGCTTAGAAGTTGACCCTAACGATGTGAGTTTAGCTTCTGTAGTGGATGAAGTACGTTGAACGACTTGAGATAATGTGTGTTTTCCTGGTTTTGACATTATGAGGTATCTGTGAGGGTGTACGAGCGATATGAGAATAAAGATGATGATAATACTAATGAGTAGGTGGGACTGCCCGTTCGGATAGCTGTCCAGATATCGTACACCCTTTCTGCAGAAGACTTCAAAATAGCGGGCCCTTGGCTCGATCCGTCTGGTCCGTATGATGAGACAACTGCAGCGAAGAGATAACTAGGATGGTGACGCAGGAAGGTTAACAAAATGCTGGCAACTCTAGTTCACTCAGTCAAGAGCTATTTCTGGCTACCAGTTGAGTATGTATGTACATGCTGTACCCTGCATACATTATTTACGTTCCTGCCGTACATATTCATCTGGGGTACATATCATTTTACAATACTCCATTGTGTTTGTACAATCTCTTTATTCTGTAAAACTAATCAATATTGAACATATTTAAATCGTGTGCTAATAATACAGCAAAAACAAAACAACAATTTAGCGTAATGGACAAAACATTCCTCACTTGAACTTTACACCATTAAAAGTAGAGACATCTATTGACAGAAGCGGGAAATTCTACAGGTGACAGCATGTTATGAAACTCATTCCTCTTTATTAGAAGTTTGTTACTACCACAACAGACATAGATCAAAATCAATTACTTCCCACTCATCAATTTGGTTTCCGACAAGCACATGACACAAATACTCAATTAGACCGAGTCATAGAGAACATCACATGCAACATCAACAACTTTGGACATACCATTGGAGTCTTCCTAGATGTCCAAAAGGCTTTTGATAAAGTCTGGCATAAAGGATTATTATACAAAATATACCATCTACAAATTCCAATAGCATACTGTGTCATCATCAAATCTTATCTGGAAGAAAGATTATACAAAGTCAGTTACAGAGGATCATTAACCGGCCCAAGAAGAATCACAGCAGGAGTTCCACAATGTTCAGTTTTGTCACCAATTTTATATAACTTATACACTGCAGACTTACCGTCAGTACCTCATGTCATCACTTCAACATTCGCTGATGACACAGCAATAATCACTTCAGACAAAAATTTACAATATGTACTTCCACCCTTACAAAGACATCTCAGCACAGTGGATCAAATGACAACAGACTGGAGAATCAAAATAAACATAGACAAATCAACTACAATTCATTTCACAAGACGTTACGGAAAGCTACCGACAGCTCTTGAATTACAAAATCAAGTCATCCCAATTGAACCAATAGCTAAATATCTTGGAGTATACCTTGATCGAAGACTCACTTTCAAACATCATATCACCACCATCGCTAAGAAAGCATATCAAAGACTATTTGCATTATATTCAATGTTCAAAAGTCCGCTTCTTTCCATCAAAACCAAATTGCACATTTACAAAATGATGATTAGTTCCTTACTACTGTATGCAGCACCAGTTTGGAAAAATGCAGCTAAATCACACATCATCAAACTACAAAGGGTTCAAATTAAAGCAGCCATAATTATTACATGACATTCTCGTGACACTACCATCATTCAACTACATGACGATTTAGACTTACCTTATTTAGACTCATTAATAGATCAAATACATAAAACAATTTGGAGGAAAATCCAACATTCAAATCAGGACCACATCACAAACATTGGAACTCTAACAGCTCAAAGACAACTCTACAAAATGTTAAACCTCCATAACAGCTTACTATCTCATCGCAACAGTCAACAAATGAAAAAACAACAAAAATCAAGACATAAAAATTACAACATCATTTCAATACAGCCTAAACATGTAAGTGATTAAGGAATCCTGCAACAGAAGACAAATTCCAACTCTCTCCTTCTCCTCTTCCTTATGCTTTTCTCCCTCCCTCCTAAATGTATTACATTTACAATACTTTATAATCATTGTAACCAGAGAAGCGACAGCTGCTTCCCTATCCCTACATATACGAATACTCAGCAGTCAAACATACAATCATATACAAGGCAAGAGTTCACGCTCTGTACTTTTTTCATTTAAAAACCCGCCATGACAACGGAAACGGAAACAACAGGTAAACACACTTTATAATCTGACGAAAAATAAACCTTCGGAAGAAGAATAGTTAAACTTAATTCCCGACAGTATGTTTTGTTTTGGCCGCGATCACGCCCGTGTATGAATATCTCATGGAGTCACAGTGATACAGATTGGACTGTCCGACAGAGAATTAAGTTATTGTTCTATGTTTGAGATCATTGCACTTGTTTACTATATTCTTTTACAACGCTCGATATTCTTTTACTATATCTACAGATTTCATTTAATTATCTCGCAGAATTGTAATACTACCTTTCCAGAGACACACAGTTTGAATAATTGCATCAGCTCAAATTTGAAAAGTATGCCTTAGCTTGTATTTGAGAATTACCATTCTCAAATTTTAATTTTTGAGAATATTTTTTTCTCATTTTCAAGTAAAATTTACTAGATTTTTTTTTAGTACGAAAATTTATTCATTTCTGAGAATGTTATTTTTAAGAGTGTAGACACATAAATCCCGCTGTGATTGGTTGTACGTTAGAAATTAATTGTTTCACAAGCCATATTAGATTCACTGGTCTTTGTGGCCTAAGACGATGATCACCATCATTTGTTTATCATTTCTGCTTTAAATCTATACAATTTGACTCCAGAATCATAGTTTCAGGTGCAATAATTACAAAGCTGTGGTTACTTCTATGATAAAAATTACTTGTTTTCGGCAGCCATTTTGAATTATCCCTCCGAATTGCTTCAGATTGACTACCTAGATGACCATAACTATTTGCTAATTACTTTGCTAACAACATCCTACAATTGGTACCAAAATGAGATCTTTATTTCCAATAGTTCCTGAGGTATAGTTATTAGCATGTAGAAATAATATCGTAGTTCCGGCGGCCATATTGAATATCCCCTCCCGATGGACCCAGACGCATTATCCAGGTAGCGCACATCACTTTTCCTAATACTTGCATCTCAAGCTATATAGTGACACAATTCACAATATTGTTCCATCAAGGGATTCAGCCAGGACTGTTAGTTTGAGCGGTGCGAAGTCAATATTGGGAGGGTGTAAGTGGAGTTTTGCACGGTTATTATCGATTTTTGACCGTAAAAATGTTGTAGCTGAGGGATGCTCTCTGGAATTTTGCAGTGATACTCCCCTACAGGGAAGTTCTGGTTGAATCATTGGACTTTCATCAAACTGCACACGGGAACACATAAACACACGGACTATGTTGATAGCAAGTAGTAGTAACCTTGTCATTGATAATAAGGGTTTAATTCTAAAGCTACAACTAAATGATGAAAATATTTACCTTGCTATAACAAATTCATTTTGTTTCATTACTAATGTAAATATTTTCATACTCAAAAATTAAGCCATGGGAAATCTTCATATATTTCGTCACTCTTTATGGCAATTTCAGAAGTATTCACAAATTTGAAATGTAAAGTACAAATCACTTCCGAATATTTCAATTCTGCACGTGTAGTTATATGATACTCTCAGATAATGGACCAAATTCTTGGTATTCGTTCAAGTTAACAGCGGTTAGTAGATAATTTATTAAGTTTTATGGTGCTTCAAATGCAAGATCCTGCCCAATCTGTGGCCTGTACGAAGAATGGATTCTCACAACCTTGAATTTATATTTATATTTTGGAAATATTCCCTTTGCTATTACAAACTCAAATTATATTTGATCACTAGTGTAATTCTTTTGATACCCACAACAATAACAAAGGGAAATTTTTACACGATACCTCAGCATTCTCTTTTAAAATTTCGGAAGTAATCCCAAATTGAAACGTAAAGCGTATATTACTGAAGGAGTTTTGAGATACCTTCAGATAATAAAGCAAACCCTTTGTATTCGTTTAACGGATCAATGGTTAATATATTAATTATTAAGCTTTCTGTTGCTAGAAATTCAAGATCGCGCTCAATCTGTTGCCTGAAAGAAGGAACTTTTCTCTCATTTATGGAGTAAATGCGAGAGGTAGAATTCCTTTTCTGGATAACTAGGACTGAATAATTCTAAAACTACATCTAAATCGTGAAAAAAATACTTTGCTGTAACATATTATTATTTTTTATTTTACCTCAAGTGTCAATCGCTTTCGTGCCCGGAACAATAAAAATAAAATATTTACATGTTTCAGCATGCTCTTCAATAATGTCACAAGTAATCCCAAATTTGAAACGTAAAGTTTGCGTCACTTCCAAATATTTCAATTCTACACAAGTAGTTTTATCATATATTTAGAGAATAGACCAAACTTTCGGTATCGTTTAACGGAACAATTGTTAATAGTTTATTATTTTTTTTAAATTTTCTGGTTTCCAAAAATGAAAGATTTTGCACACTCTGTCGCCTGTGGATTTTTTTTTCTGATAATAAGAACTTAATTCTAAAGCTACATCTAAATTATGAAAATATTTACTTAGCTATAAGAAATTAATCTTGTATTTGAGAATCACAGGGGAATAAAACAAGGTGAAATCTTCACATCTTTCGTCACTCTCTTTATTAATTGTAGAAGCATAGCGTTATAAAATACTCCAGTAGAGCTACGAGCCGTCAGACTGAAACTACGAGCGCGTCGCAAATTGAAGATCCATACGTTTTTCATTTTCAACGGAACTGTCAGCTATTATGCTATGCTCTTTAACATTTGGTGTTATAGTTGTTTGTATTTGAAAACAAAATATACCGATCTGCTGTACATATTATGATTGTACTGAGACATTTAGAAAATAAAAACAATATATGGCCTCACGTATACTTGATCCATTATAAGTATTTTATTCCGTAATAGTATTTCAACGTGTCCTTAGACACGTATTCTCGTTTCATGCTTTAATGTGCCTGAACTGATACATATATGTTAAAGTATTTTATATCACTCGAGTAAAAAGATACAAATGTGGGTGGCCTTAATCCCTGTTTCCTTTATTTTTTCTTCACAGAAAGACTGGAGATAATTTGATTTAGCAAAATGGTACCAGACGTATCTCTCTACTCATCAGTAGGTTCATGAATGATTGTAAATAGAACTTAGTGACATTTAATAATTATTTACTTTATATACCAGACATACACCTGTGGTCAAAGCAAGAAAAATATACGAGGGATGAAGTTCCTCGGCAAGCATTATTTCCGGATATAATATAGAACCAAAGGAGTTACATTAAATAGCATGCTGTCATTTGTCTGGTGAAACTGAAGAAACCATTGAAAATCTCGGTGAGGATAGGGCTTCCAACTGTCCAGGGACGACCGGAACTGATGAAGAATGACCTTGTCCAGGTAAAAAATTTCGGAACTTTAAGAATCCCGGAATTTGCATTTGACTGTTAAATATTAATTAAATTTGTGCATAAGGAGAGCATGTAGAAATGGTAAACGATAATAGTAGAAATAGTAAACGAATTGAGAATATTTTCCGCTACGTAATGGCAAACACATACATGAATATTTAATTGCATTACATTTCATATTCTGCCTTTAATGGCAGAGATATAAACTGTTATATTCAGGACTTCAGCCTCGAACCCTATTAATATTCTATTATGTCGCGGATTAAACACTGACATAGTTAGCAGTCCAGTCAGGATTCCAACTTGTTTGGTCCCCACAATACCTTTAATAAGTTCGCTACGACCATGGGGGCTGGTTTAATAAGAAGATATATGAATAACCTTGTATTATATTTAATTACAGATAGACAATAGACTTTAACACTCATGTTAGATTTAACAAGCTAAGTGCTTTTTTCATGTTTATATATTTACAGAAAACATTTTATCTCAGTCAGAATTTGCAGGGGATCTTACCGGGATCTATTGGGATTTCTCCCCCTTCTGTGGAAAGTTTGAGAATCAGTCAAATAAAACTTTTTTTTTGCAAATGCATATTGCTTGAAGGTTGTGTTTTATTAACACGTGTCTCGCTCAACTATGAAAATAAAAATATTTTATTTGCGCGAAGTTTAGAACTTCAAAACCAGTTCGAACATTATCACTGAAAATAAAGTGATAATATCTATGGCGTTTTTCAGGGATAGTTCAATGTTTCCGTAACTGACATAGACCTCTAAACACTATTTACAAAAATGTTTCTCGAAAAAAACTTTAAATTACAATAAATCAACCATTACCGATATATTATAGTTATATACAAAAACAATTTCATGAAATTTACTTCAAATGTCCTTTCTCATATTACATTATATCATTCTTTTCAAGTTAGGGACTTTTAAGTATTCCTTTCGGGCTAAAACTCTAAAGTTTGGGACTGTCTGGAGAACTTAGGAAAGCATGGACAGTCAAAATATAGTCTACGTTGTTGTACAGTAAGGACTGTGTAAAATGGTACTTGATGCACTCGTTGAGAACAAAACCTCTTTCATATTCTGGTTTTTAATGCTCAAAGAATATTTTGAACAGTTAAAGCAAAGCTGAAGTCTTTATTTAAGACTTGTTATGGTAATAAAAATTATTTTACAGCTAACATGTCTTTATTAGACCGTATATTGTTTTATTGAAATATAGGAATACTATATTTGACAGGCATTGAACTTCCCAAAACAGGCTGTAGCGCCAATTTTTGCTTTTATTCTTAAATAAAACATCGTGATTATACAGTAACACTCTACCCTCTTCACCATACAAATAAAAAACAAATGAATGTTCAATTGGCGGTGTGGTGCGAATAAAATCCACATAAAACGTAAGGCCAGCTGTGCTTTAGTGAAGTATTTTATAAATCTGTGTTCCGAAGTATTCCCAAATTTAAAATGTAAAGTATAACTCACTTCCGAATATTTCAATTCTACACAAATAGTTTTATGATACTCTCAGATAATAGACAAAATTCTTGGTATTCGTCCTAGAGAACAATGGTTTTTACATTAATACATTTAGTTTTCTGGTGCTAAAATCAAGATTATGTACTATTTTCGCCAGTACGAGGAATGGTTTCTCGCAGTTATAGAGCATATGCACCCAGTAGGAATTATGTCCTGGGTAATAAGGAAAGAATTCCAGAACTGCGTCTACAATATGGAAATATTTCCTTTCCTAAAACACATTCATTTTCTATTTCAACTATAGTGTACTTTCATACCCGGAACCATAACAAAGGGACATCTTTACACATTTATTCTTGACCATTTCAGAAGTAATCTCAAATTGAAATGTAAAGAATAGATCTTTTAAGAAAATGTCATTTCTACGCAAGTAATTTTATGATACTTTCAGGCAATAGACAAAACTCTTTGTTTTTGTTCAAGGGAACAATGTTTAATAGATTAATTATTTAGTTTTTGTAGTGCTAGAAATGTAAGATTGTGCTCACTCTTCCGCTTTTAAATAGAATGGTTTCTCATAGTTATAGAACATACGCAAGTGGAAAGCAATCCTTTCCTGGATAATAATAAAGCCACATATAAATTACGGAAATATGTTCTTTGCAATAACAAAATCATTTTGCATTTGATCACTAGTGTCAAACGTTTTCAGATCCAGAACTGTAACAAAGGGAAATCTTCATATATCCCAGAATTATCTTTGACATTTTCAGTGGTAATCGCATATTTAGAAAGTTAATAATTTTACACAAGTAGTATCTAATCACCAGACCAAAACCATAGTATTTGTTCAAGCAAACAACTGATAATTTATTAACACTTAATAGACCATGCGGGACTTTAGTCCAGACATTCCGTGTGTGTCAATCATTAGCGAATAACTCTTGCTGTTTGAACTCTATCGGAATCGTAAAGCTTTATTCTTTACATTCTGCAAAACAATAATTTAATTCATCTCAAACAATTTTTTGCGGCGAATTAGAAAATACATTTTAAATGGATTACGAACGAGATTAGGTGAACTAAATTAATGGAAATGCAACTTGGTGTTTGATAGAAGCAATGTTGTGTTATACTTGTTATAGTGCAGAAGATAAACATATATTCAACCACTCCTTCTAGATTCACCAAAAATCAAAATAAATATTCTTTGGGATAAGGAAAACCACTCAGAGTTGGTTCGCGGAATAGTAACGACAACACAAGAAAAGCGTATTAACTAATTTACTGGGAAATAGTCCAATTGTACTGACTCCAAAACGAACCCTAAGAAACAATGGAAAACGGTAGACGGTGACTTATTTAGGGGATGTATCCCCTGGCTATGTCCATAAAACTAAAATAATGTGTACAAAAGCACCATTTTCAGCGGTATTATACATAGTGTATCGTAAATAATTATGCAAACTTCGGGAGGTTAGGTGACTATTCCTATCAAATCAAGAAAAACTCTTCTTTGAAAAAAAATCAAAATTATTCGTAGCTTCGGAGCTACAGGTTCTCTAAGTTCTGTAGTATCGTCACAAATGACATCATATCACAACACATAAACGAAGTAGACTTATCAAATCACAATCGAAGTAGTATCGGATACATCTACAAGGTAACCAAACACGTGTTTGCCGTTCTAGGGCAGTGATAAAAAAAGTAGTACAGTGGACGGTACGTACTTTAGGTTTTAAAGTAAGCTCCACCAGCTGCACAATACCCTGATGATTAAAGTTTGTGTTCTTTGAGGCAAAGAATTCCGTGAGTGTGTTCTGCAGGTCTCCCTCATTGGCGAAGGATCTCCCACGGATTTGGTTGTCGAGGGAATGAACCACGTGGTAATCTCTTTTCTCAAGGGTCGATGAATATGGTACATGGCACATGTTTCCCAGCAAAGTTGCGAAGTGCTTTTCGCGTTCTCTTTACCATATGTGGCTTGGCAGTGTCGTGGACGAACAGCATATCCTTGCGATTCACCAATACCGGCTAGTTCTGCCCCAATGCACGGTGCGACCTTTGCAACTGCTATGAGTAGAAGTCAGCACTGATGGACTGACCAGGTGAAAGGAGCTCGTAATATACCACTTGGTGACAAGTTCATCATACAGAGAGAAAAATCTTTCGTGGGTGCAGAGGTGGTCGTGAGGTGTGACGAATAAGATCACGTGGCGACAACCAATGACTGGTACGCTTGGGAGTGTCATAGAGGACCGACTTTTCGTCACCAGTGAGCAAGCGATCAACTATGGGTGTGTTCAGGCGCTGGGTTAGCAAGAACAAACAGGCTGTCCATCGTTGTTCCTTGTTGGCTGCCAACAATGTGTGGGTTACAAACTTACTTACCCTGTATGGCTTCCCAATCCCATGCAGGTGCAGTCTGATTGTTTCAGCGAAAACATGGAATTTTCTGCCAGATCATCACACGTGAGACCACTGTCCTCCTCGATAGCTGCTTTCAGGGCCTCGTCATAAAACACATGTGGCCGTCCACTGCAAGCTTAATCGGAAAGCCTCAGATTTTCCGAACGGAACTGCTATACGTGAGCACGGTGCCTGTATTACTGAAGGTCGATGGTCAGACTAACATCCAATCGCTTGGCAGGTACATGCGTCATTTCGTTTCATCTCTGTGAGAGCAGGATTAATGGCAAGGGGAAAAAGTGTTTGGTTACCTTGTATTTCAGCAATGTTTATGATTGAGAAGTTGCCGTATATTAATAGATACGTTTCGCAATGTATTAATTTTATTTTCAAGATTTTTTGTGGTTAGATAGAGCAAGGATAGAATTCCCGTTTAAGCTGTATTTATCAGTCTTAAACATAACTTAATAGATGTATTGGATACTTGTTATTGTGGTTTGCCGACCCCTCCTACGCAATTACTTGTTAAGATATGACGACTTGTGAGAAGATGCGTGACGTAACTTATAGCGACTGTACATATAAAAAGTAACTGATTTTGGAATTTCTTAAAATGATTTATTCTTGATTTGATGTGCGAAATCTTCTCCCGAAGTGTGACCCCATACTTTGAGGTACATACTGTGTATACTTAATATACATATCATGTCAGGGTATAGAGTATATTCCGGAGGCTGACAATGCAAGATTGAACTCACTCTGTTGCCCCTACAAAAAATAGTTTTTAATTATTAGGGAACATAACAAGTGGTGGAAATCCTAACCAATGAATAAGGATCCATTTCCACCAACTTCATCTAAAGTGTGGTATTAATTTGCTTTGCTATCACAAATTCAGTTTGTATTTCATCACTAGTTTCAAAAGTTTTCTTGTCGTCAATAAACAGTGGTAAATCTTCAAATATATCAGCATTCTATTTGCTGATTTCAGTAGTGTTTGTAAACTAGAAACGTGGGGTACAACGTGAATTTATTTATTCTTAATGTTTCTATGTAACATTCGCTTAAAGCAACTTACAGAAAACCTTTTTCTGACCTCTTTTCAAAAAAGGGTCAGATGTTCAAGTTTTCTTTTCTGCGCTCTGCTGAAAGTTACAAGTACTTGCATGCAAGTTCAGCTATCTCCGTTGAAACCGAAATTTATTCTCCATATTTTACTAACTTACGATTTTTCTTCCTTTATATTGATAACAGATTCTATCTACCTAGTTTCTCTTCCTCTTTTCACTTCTAGCATATTTTGAATTTCTTCCTTTATCATTTCCGAAGTTCTTTACATAACCAAAGTCCATACTACTTGTTTTTACTGTTTTGTTGTCTGCAATGACTGGTTTTCCAATACTCGCTTCCTAGTCTCTTCTTTACATTCTTTAGGTATCCCATTAATCTAAATTATTCTATTATTCTCGAATTTCAGCATTTAGAATTTTTCCTGGTGTGATCGAATCTCATTGTCATTTCTTGTTAATTTTGTATTTATTTTTATTTTTTCATTATTGCAATCAAAATTCTCTAATTAACTCTAATTTTTTAAAATATATTTAATTATGTTGTAAATTCTAAGGAATAATAAAGATGGCGGGCAAAGATTTTCAACGCGATCTCCTTTACCATTGAGTATATTACAAAACGCACACACTTATGTAAATTATGACGTATCAGCATCGTTGTACTTTCCTTTAAGCGGCCATCTTTGGCAGCTACAGGAAATCATCCGATGATACGCACAAACAGGAGCAATGAACTACAATAACCTCAATCTTTTCATAATCTCAAAAATCGTATAAAAGGGGCCCAGATGGCTCTCATACCTCTCTTTTGTTCTGTCGGAAGCCACGACGACTACAGCAAAGAAGTCTATAGAACGAAGTCCTATAATCGTTATAATTCTCTTCCAAAAGAAGCAGGCAATTTCCATACAGTTTTAAGAAACGTTTTAGAGAACACAACTTCCAACTTCATTTTCTGAGGTATGTTTCATGGATTTTGTATGTTCGTGCTTAAATAGTACCATTGCCTGAATGATGCGTGTGCTCTGTTAATTATTTTAGAATTGAATTCATTTTTGTGCACTGTGAGCCGTAGCTTAATGTTAATTAGTCTCCGAGTTGAGAATCTGCGCCTATTTATGGGGAAATGCAAAATCTTGTAATCCTTTTTATTTCTAATATTAGAACTTAATCCATCCCGAAAGAAACCATTATTTTAACTTTAATTTCTACTTAACTCTCGTTGAACGTCTCTCTCGTTATTGCGAAAGCTCAAACCTTTACCTGAGTTACGCTCAAGTAGACTCCATTTAACCTACAAATAACCAAACTTAAGTCTACATAATTTATGCTCCCACATAAATAGTGAGATATTTCTCTCTAAACAAAACACAATAATCCCCCACGAAGCGAGACGTTCACACTGGCAAACTTTGACTACATTATCTGTGGCCATTATCAAGCCTCCATTGTAATGTTTTCTCTCGCTGCACGAGCTCTGAATATACAAGACCAATATAATCACTTATTAAAATGAAGCACGGCCTTATATAAAAAAAATCCTGGTATATTTTGTTAAATTCTATGGAAATGCAATATAATCATGGTACAAAGCAGTGCTCTGAGTGGGTGAGAGAAGATAAGGGAACGTTTGCAGAAGTGGGTCAGGAAAGTAAGGGTACCGGTACGCTTGCATCTAGTGGTCGCGATTACCTATCGAAAGTGAAGGCAATGAGTTCCCATTAATAAAAAGGTAAGGGTACGTCAAATCCAAAATTAAAAAATAAACCCAGGGCTTGCCCTTGTGCCCCTCCTCCCATATTTCGAGCACTGGTTCAAAGTAAACCTATCATCACAAAACTGTCTATGAAAATTAAATGGATTCACAATATTCGGTTGCATTTTTTCCCTGGGCATTCCCTGACTCAGAACAGGAAAATGATATGATGGTAACAACTAACAATTCCCAAATCGAGTACCTTCCAGCATCCTCTCCCCCATCCCATCCTGTGCTGAGTCTGTGATGCTTAAAGGCCATGTTGCACTTCAGGTAAGAACGGCACTGTACTATCTAGTGACTGACAGGCGAAATTGGATTATTAAAAGCAAATGTTTCTATTTGCACTTCGATTTAAAATTATTGAGTTATTATTTCAATTCAATCTAGATATTATCAATGAAAATAAATATACATCATTCATTTTCATTTAATCAACTTTCTCCTCTTCATTAACTAAACTTTTCGATTAGCTTCCTCACTAATGATCACTATCTTTATGCTTTCTCACCCCAAATATGGCGTGCTGTGTAACGTTCAATTTGGAAGTACTTTCACTCGTTCGCCGCTACGTGATATTAGGAGCTTGCTCAAAATTCGACACCAGATCCAGCTCTTGCCTTTACCATGAATTAGAGAGTGTCGTGTGGTCAATTCGACACCGATCCTGAATTAACTTAACCTAACCGAGATAGGTTAGGAATTGTATATAATTTGAAAATGCGTATATGTATAAAAAATAAAGTTTTTTTTTTTAAATACCCCACTAAGAACCGACCCGGGTCACCAGATTAGTAGTAGTCCAATGCAGTAGCCACAGAACCAAGCTGGCGTTAGCGGGGGCTTATTGGTGTTCTTTATAGAGCATTGCTTCATATCACTCTGCCATGAGTAAGTCTTGAGGCATTCGCGGTCGATATTTCGTTCCCAGAACAAATATTGGAAAAGGAAATAGCAGCTTGCACCTGCTTTTTTTAATCGGTGTGCTGTTGTTTATACCCTTCGCGAAGTTTGTAGAAAAGTAGCAGCAGGAGTAGGGGCTAGTTTTCATCAGTCGTAGCAGTAATAGCAATTTAGCTAAAGTAGCAGGAAACATAGCTGCTATGCTCGTTTTTGCCCATCCGCACTGTTTAAGTGTGCACTCAGCCACGAGAAGAGCATGTAACATAGACTTTTGTTCCAAGGTTTTTCTTTGCAATTCGCTCCAAATATTTCTGAATGCCCAGTCTATTTGTTGAAATATGCTCAAACGAAGTACAGATATATATCAAGGATAAAATAAATACTTTTGTCTCATAAATAACTCAGTTTTCACCAAAATGTCACATATACGTTTGTTTACGTATATGGGAATTAATATAACCAGTCGGAAAATATGAGCAGCACAAAGCTTATACCCCCATATCTTTCACGTGCATTGCGCAAGAGCGAAATAACGTAGTTAACAGCCTTGTTTGGAGTTTCATGGTTGACAAGAGTGGAGCCCAAGCTACGGTGCTGCTATTGTTGTGTAATGAAGGAGAAGTTTTAAGGCACGCAGTATTAAACAAATGCATATTTTTGAACTATAGTTAAAACAGGATACTGGAAAATAAGCTACAACGAGGTATCCATTCGATATATAATATATATCACTTAATATATAGCCAGTCGTTTGTTAATTGTGATAAACAGAGTAGCAAACTACAATGCATTAAAAAACACTAGCAGTCTGTGAAATATGAGTTTTAAATTCAGTTTAATCTGAGCATGCACAAATTTACTGAAAATAATGAGAGAAATGAACGTAAGGAGCTTTCGCAGGTATTAACAAAAGCAGAAAATCTGCAATGATAATATTTTTTGGATGGCATTTAGTATCTCTCCCAAATTAATCAAAGACTGTTACTTTCTAAACAAAGCCCAAATGCATCAGTTGTTACTAAACAATATTCCTCACAGTATACGAATATGTAGACATATTTGACCATTTGTACTAACATAACGTTATCTAACCTATTGTCAGTAATAGTTACAATATCATAATTCATAGGCCTAGTGATTACCAAATTATTTGGGACAGAACATAAAAAGGAAGCCTAATTTGTAATGACATGGATGACCAATTCTACACTCTTTTAGTTCATAATCAGCCTAACCTATTATTTTGGTCACTTTTCGTTAATATCCTGTTTAGGTACTAGTACTAGATTCTTAACGATCCTACAATAATG
>JAGDQP010032662.1:0-21155 GCA_022664845.1 Lepisma saccharinum | reverse complement strand
ACTGTTTATTTTTATTTCCATGTCGTGTTTGAGTTTCTTTTATCACTTCAAGGAATTACACTGCTTATAAGGATGTGCCACTGAAATACGCGGTACTGACGGAAATGTCAGTGGTAAAAGTTCCGATCCAAGCTGAAAAGGCCAGCACGTTTTGTGCATGCGCAAGATCGGAAGGAAGCTGACGATATACGAAAGGAAATGAAGTGCCTTTTCTGCTTCTGTTTGTTTGTAGTGTATTTGCATGGAGCCAATGAACTTCGAAAAATACAAATGGAAAGATCAGTGACATTCTTAATATGTATTGTATCTATCGCTTCTTTACATGCGTGCCAGAAGACACTATAATACATACAGCATCATTTAAGAATTGAGAGTGTTGGATAAAATGATGCTGTGAATTGAATGTGTATGGCCTTTAAGAGCGTCTTAAGGGCAAGGGCAAAGGGGGAAGTATTCTTTAGTACTCTTGTACTTTCTCTGGTACGTGACATTTTTCTTCTTCTCGTAAATACGGGGAGAGGGCTTTCTTCCAAAAACATTCTCTGCATTACTAATGCAAATTAATGTCCTAATAGGTTTTAAATTGATGTATCTAACAAACTTTACTTTTGGTTTACAGAGAATACAGAAAATTATTTGTCGCAGCTCCTCCCCCACCTCTGTCAACTTAAAATTATCTCACAGCACATCTTTTAGTGACAAACACTGATGTTAAGACATCGCGTAACACACTTGCTTATTAATAGGAAAAGCAATTGGGAAGATAACGGCCCTGGCCTTTTCTCAAGGTACCATCTGGACATTTGTTGGTGTAGCTGAGGGCAAACTATGGTAAACATCAGTCAGGATTCTCGGTTCCGGAATATGAACTCGAGTCCTCCTAAATACGAGTCGAATACATCATTCGGGACAGACCTCTCTCTGTTCAATGTAGCAGCGTTTTCTTGATGGGACTAAAGACAATCTTGTAAGTCTACAGAAGGGATAAATTCCAGTTGCATTAAACAAAAAAGAAAACAAGAAACTTGTTGTATACCGACTGGCTCGGTATAGTTATTATGCCACGAGGGAGTGGACAATGTTGAATAGCGCAGAAGAAAGGAACTGTGTTCCATCGCTTATAATAATAAAAACATATAATCTGATTGTTCTAACTTTTTTCCCGTGACTTTTGTAAAATGTTGGAAAATGTAAAACAATCAGAAGAGTGCAAAGAAAAAAGTAAAGTTCTTTGAAAGAAGAAGTTAAAGTTTGTTTTAACTTGTCACTTCGCCGGGAACTGAACCCGGGTCACTCAGTCTTCCCTTTAATGCTCTAACAATTACAGCTAGCCGTCAGCTGTCCACATGGCTTCTGGCACGGTTTTTTTATACTTCGCATAGTTTACCAGAATGTTAACAGATCTTTCCAACTGATATAATTCCTTAACCGTGACACTTCAGATGTATACAACATAAAATAAAATATTTAAGTCACAGATCACAAGGATTTTTTTTTAAATAGGAATTGTGTATTTAAATTAGCGAAACAATATCGTTCCGTGTAAGAGCCGGTTTGTGTAAGTTATCTTAGGGAAAGCAATTCCTCGCTAAGCAAAATTCATTCTTGTGATCTTTTCTTGAACAAAGGTAGGCGGGGCTCTTGCCCCGAGCCCCACGCTTTAGATAACTTGGAATAACATAAACAGAAAATAGTATTATTAATTAAACAAACTAAGGTGAAAAATAAATAATTTACTCAGCAGGGCAAATGTTGACTCAAAAGGAGAAGACGTTAGGCTCAGCGCTTTGGATTATCCTATCTTTCATAAGAAAAACTACGCATGAACATACGAAAGAAAGTTGAACTATCGTAATAGAGAACAGTAAAGAATCGTGCGCGCGTAGGAGGCAGAAATAAAGTCAAACAGCAGGAAGAAATTTATACCACATAATTTATTATGTTTTAGTGGCATTTTGGTATAAGTTGTGTTGAGTTTTAAAGACAGAGTTATTTTTTGTACCATTATTACCGATGATGAATTTCCCAGCTTGGTGGAAATTGATTTATTGAACTGTTTAATTCGATTCGATTCTTATTCACACATGACAGGACCATATTGCCATTTCCATAAGGTGACATGTTACTATCAGTGTATGGCTGAAGCTAAAACAAGAATATGATTAAATAAAGAAAAAAATAATCGAGACAGACATGTACGAAGATGACCCACAATCACAAATATACAAATAAACATAATGTTATGTGATATTAGTAAACATCGCCATAACTATTTGCAGTAATTATTCCTGCTATGTCACCACTTACTTTCCATGTCTAAGATGCAGCTTTCTACTTGAACTGAGGCAGGTCACCGTTTTATAATATACGGCATCCATAATGGCTATTGAGACGAGTACATCGCAAGAAAGTAATTAATGACATTAGTAACTTCTTTATTGCCAAGGTCAGATGATCTTTTGGCCATTACGTTTCAATACACTGCTTTCAATACGTCACCAAACTGTTGAATAACAAATTGATTTTGATACAATAATCTACTCACTACTGAATTACTGCGTGGGATGTTAAGAGTACCTATACATATTTTAGCAGGTGAATATTTATCTCAATGGATTGCTGATCTGAATTTCCATACTATTCTGGCATAAACGTTCAAAACCATTTTATTATTTATGAAGAAATACAATGATATAATTTCAATTCTGTACCGTACCTGTGACTAACTATTTCGGATGAACATGGAAGGAAAGTCAGTAGCTCGTTTTACAAAATTACTATTACACATTGTGAAGGAAACGGTAGAAATTGGCTTCTGTATTCTAATTCGAAATATAAAATATCTTGTTACTACTGCTACATGTTCAAAAAACAGGATTCAAGATCAGCTTTGGGCAATGAAGATATCTGCAACTAGAAGCACATTGGCTCTCAATTAAAATAACACGAAAGTTTAGTTGCTCACAAAAGAGCGCATATGAAATTAACAGAACTGAATCAAAGGATAAACGCACATCAAACTATAATGTAACCAAGATAGAACACTGGCGAAATGTTCTTAAGGGAATAATATGGTGTATTCAATGTTATCTAAACATAATGATGCTTTTCGTGGGTAGTAATAGTACAGTTTATACAGAAAACAAAGGAAATTTCAAGTTTAATAGAATTAGAATTATCTCAAAATTTGAAGCATGAATAGCCGAACATAAGACGAATAAAGAAACAAATTATCACTACCTGGGATGGATAACTCAAAATAAAATTATAAACTTTATCTGCATACAGTCAAACAGAAGATTGCAAACAGAATTGAAACAAAAGATAATTCAATATAACTTGATTGTAGCAGTGATAAAAGCCATATTAAACAACTAACATTTATTGTACGAACACTTGAACTACCGCTGGAAGACACGGACGTTGGACTTCATTATTATTTCACTCGATATGCACATGGTGTAAAAGGTACGTGTTTTTACTTTGTGAAGAAGTCAAAAAGGACTTCCGTATCTAGACGTTGACTTAAGGGATTGTCGCGAACAAAATTTCGATAATGGAGCTAATATAGTTGGCAAAGGGAAAGGTTTTCAAGGACAGAATTACTTGAAAATTTTAACGCTTTCTTCGTTCAATCCACTGCTTACTGTTTGAACTTGAGACATGGTCTCAATTGTTTCTATGGCGATAAAATTTGTTTTTCACAATTCAGAGATTACGTAAGATATTTTCTGAATCTTACCTTAAAACCATTTTCGTACACACGATGATAACGTAGTATAGTTTCTGTTGAAACTGGTAGATTTAATTTGGACGAGATTCGAGATGCATTGGAAGAGATACGTGAATAAAGCAGATCATTTTCAAATGAAAAGTAAATCACAGCATTTGACTGAAAACGCATTTAATTTTGAATTTGTGATATCAACGGTTTTTCGGTATGAAATATGAATTGCTAATCAAAATGTCAGCAAGAGCTTGCAACAGAACGATACTGATATCAGTTTGGCTATTTCCCTTTTAAAAGAATTGCCGTATATATTAAAAAACTTTAGAAAAAGTGGTTTTACTAAATCGAAAGGAAGTATTATTGAGATGTATAACGAAAGTGTCATTTAAAAAAAAAATGAGAACGAGAAAACGAAAGTATATGCGTGAAGATCAAGGAAAAGATCCACGTACAAATGATCCAGAAATCAATTACTACTGGGATTATTTTTGGCTATGTTAGATCAAAGTAATCAATAGCAAAAATATTTTAAGAAATTAAGCAATACACATCTATTTTTTGGTATTCGATATAATATTCCAGCATTAAAAACTCGGAAAGATGACAAACTAAAGAAACATTCTACTAATTAGAAATTGCACTAAAGGACGGTGAATATAGAGATTCATGTGGAAATTATTTATGTGGTGAAATTAAAAAAAACATATTTTTTAATATTTTCTGTAGTGATGAAAATGTTTTACATGCAATACCATTACAGTGTTTAATCATCTGATATAAAATTAATTATTCATTTCCAAATTTAAGTATTGCTTTAAGAGTTTTATTGATTAATTATTTCTAGTATTTCTCCTTCTATGGAGAGAAATTTTCTAATTGAAACTGGTAAAGAAAGGTACAATTACTCAAGAGATTATCTAATTTGGCTCTGCTATCAACATACTGTCAATAGAGTGTATTATCTGAAAGTCTGGACTATAATAATGTAAAATATTATTTTGCTGAAATGAAGGCAAAGAAAATTAACATTTTGCAATATCAATGTGATATTTTTTTCAGTTTTCAGTTTATACTTTGATATATCAATAATAATATATATAAATTTCCAAAAAAAGATATAATCTGCATTTTGAACGTGATTGTAACCGTTTGAATTTTGAATTTATTTATAGCATTTAGATAATTGTGGCCGTATTACACGTTTGCGTTCATATTAATGTGGCATATTGTAACAAGACTCGCCAGCACGGAATAAGAAAGTATTTTGTTATAAATATAATTTAATGTAAAAGCTGTACATTTAATGTTTTATTGCGGAGCCTACAAGTTGCCTTCAATCATGACTGTAGGGTCAATCCATGAATAATAGGACACGAGGAAGAAACATTCCAAGAAGCGTTATACACAATTTTACTCCTGAAGTGACACATTGTGTGAATGAAGTATGGAAAGTGCACTGTATGTGAAGCACATGAAATTTGACTGAACATGAAAATTGTCATCGCTAGAGGTAACCAAAGTGACGACAAGTCAGTGTCACGTCCGTAACCATAAAATGCTTCTCAATATCAAAACACTAAGAGAAATAGATGCATGTTGTTCATATTACAGACACAAAGTTAGTTCGTATGTACTAATATATTAGTAAACTCTGTTGCTGAACAAGATACCTGTTCTGTCTGTATAAGAGGTTACGGACGTGATGGTGATACAGTTATAAATGTGACAAACTGTCTTTTTCTGTCACGCCCGTAACTGGCAATTTTGTATATTTTTTTTTATCACTTTACTTTGCAGTATTGAGGAAAGTCTTGTCATCAGAGTATAAAGTAAGATCCTCTCTTTATTATCAAAATCCTGACATTCTTTGTGAAAGTTGTTAGAAAGAAGATAACAGCAGTTTTATGTATGTCAACGTTAAGTCTGTAACAGTGGATTGAAACAGTATAAATTAGTAGAGAGAGGTAGAGAGGAGCGAGGAGAAATAGAAAATATAACCACAATTGATGGTTGGAAAATATGTTTCTCGAATTTAATTCTTCAAAATTCTGAACATTAAATTTAACATAACCAAATTACTAACATCTGTTCAATCTGTTTGCGTCTTTACCAAAGACTTGCATCGGCGATCAACTATAAACAACAACTCAACAAGAATGGAAGAGAGTGTTCGTGCGGTATAGCAAGAATGATCTATTTTTTTCAATTGCATTAGATGAATTGAGAAGAGGAGATCTAAGAATCTTGATTTCAAGGTTTCTAAATTGAATTGTTTAGTAAAAAGAGATGTAAATAACAGAAATGGTAAAATTTACACTAAAAGGTTGTAAATAGAAATTTCTGAGAAACAATTAATTTCATGCGTTCTCTTAGGACAACGAACCAATGCGTAGGAATCCTTTCTAAATCTTCAAAAGAAAAAACACACATCATGCTGAAACATAATTCTAGTAATATTTTAAATAATCAAAACATATTTGCCCGGGGCCCCGCATATCCGGGAGGCGGCACTATATAATAATAATAATTCACAGCCATATTTAATCTATTACTGAATTAGGCCTTTCTCGGAGGGAGGAGTTTGTCTATACTATTCCCACGCTGACCAGACGTGTTGGGAGAAGAGAACCGAATTAATTTACGACATCTCAGGCCCAGACCGAGAGAGGAGAGCCGAAACTCTCAACTGTGATCGCCACTGTCTTTTATTCACAGCAGCTACCCAATTGTTGTTTCATGAAGACCGGTAGTTCATCGAGTGACGCTGACAAATGTTAGCGACACTCCAATGTATACAGCTAGATTCGGGCCTAGCGAACTATAAACCCAATTTTGATGCTTCAACTTGTATTTGAAAGCTCTTTGCCAAACTATGACACACACAAAAAAAGTGGGTCGGTAGGACTTCCCTGGGGCGGTGCGAAAAAAAAATCAAATAAAAAAAATAAAAAAATGTGCAAATTTTACATTTCTAATGATAGCACTGACCTCAGACCATATAGGCGGTCGAAACTTGCAGAATCTTAATCTACGCTTCAATAGCTTTCAAACGGTGTATCACACGTCAAAATCGGTGAAGTGGTTCAAAATTATGACTTTTTTTTAGCCTAATTACAAAATTTTCACAAAGATTGAAAAGTTTGTCGTTCTGTCTGTCTTTTTATTTTACCCCAAATGGTTGGTACCGGGAGGGAGGGGTCATTTGCTGGCCCCAACAAAATATGCTTATTTTTTGATAGAAGTTACCGTTTTCGAGATACGGAGCTTACCAGGTGCGAAATCAACCTTTTGTATGAAGACTATGCACTTTTTATTGTAGGCAGCTTTACAAAATAAGTGATATCAGTACCAAAGACCCTTTGGGGTAAAGGGAAGAGTAACGCAAAAATTCCAATCACAAAAGAAGTTATTTATATCCATTTTGTAAGCGAATATGGCGGAAGGGAGGATACTAAATGTCTTAATTTTATTACAAAGGAAACACTTTCGCCATAGTGACACAAGGAAAATAACTCGCAAAATGGATATAACTTCTTTTGTGAGTAGAATTCTTGCCTTAATCTTCCCTTTACCCCGAAGGTTTTTTTTATAGATACACATAATAATTCCAGGAAGCAAGACTAAACATACCCCACTTTCACCACCTCTTTATCCACAAACATTGGAATTCGTATTTTCTACACCCAAAACAACTGACATGTTGTAATAGTAATATATTTGTTTATTTAATTGTAATGCCACTAGTAGGTCTACTTTTGATTTGATAGGGTATAGTGAATGGCTTACAGAATTTTGTCTTTCATTAAAAATTAACGATAAACACCAATAGCCGTATTCAGAAACTTTTTTTTTTTTTTAATTTTAGCGCTGCATTTGTTATTAATCTCTCGTTAGTACAGCGCTAGTCACCCCCCAAAATGTTTCTGAATATGGCTGCAAGTAGTTTGATCAGCTATAATTACAAAATGTTATTTTTCTCCGTATATAAATATTTTAGGTCCCTTGACAGCAAAGTTACACCAAAAGGGACCTTTTATTCCCGCTCATGGTGTTCGTCCGTCCGTGTTTAGAAATTAAATCTCAGGAACTACAAGATGTAGAGAGTTTGTTGGGAAGGCTTTGACTAGACTAGCTCAGGACCGTCAGAAACCAACTTGGCCACTTTCATCTTCTTTACCCTTCACGTTCAAAATATTCGCGCATTAATTCTTATTGCCTATTGTTTCAGGGAATCAAAATAACAAATGAAGTATCGGTAATTTTATGGCCAGCTCTAACCCAGAGAGACCATGCCAGAGGATTTGGAGCTTGGTAATGGATATTTTATTGGAGAGAATTATCCTTGCCTTATCGTTGCTGAAATTGGCCAAAATCATCAAGGGGATATTAACATAGCAAAGAAACTCATTCAAGTAGCAAAGGTAAGGCATACATTTCTTAATAATAATTATATAAATTTACTTTAATGAACTTGTACGTAAGCATCTGTGACCTAACACCTTGCATGACGGATAAAATCCATCGACAAGCATATCTCCAAGACAAGGAATAAGAAAGGTACTAGTGAGTGTAAGTACCATTCCGGTATTCGCTGAGGGAATCCCTATAAAGCCTATTTACCACACAACAGAAAATATTTTCCATACAGTTTTAAAACATTTTAAAATAATATTTTAAGAATAATTCCTCTGTTTATCAAGGGAATATATTTTTTAAAAAGCAGAACATTTTTCGAAATCATATAGAAATATTTCCGAAATATACTAGGGAATAATATTTGACTGAATCGTCGAGCTAAGAATAGAAATGTATTCGTAAGGGGAATATGTATAAAACATGATCTGCCACACTGCTTTGCAATGTTATGTTTTAGTTGCTAGGTGACTGCAAGTATTAACGGCATCAGTTGATTTTTTTTTTTTTTTTAATTCTGTCGCTTCTGTATAGCGACAGCAAAGGATGGTTGCGAATTTCTGCCCATTTCCTCCCAATTTTTAACCTAATACAGCAAACAATTTTCTCGGCGAAATATATAATTATATAGTGCTTGCTTTCATTTCATACACATGATGGGGCTTTTACATCGACAGTTCTAAAATCACGAATATAAAAGGGAATATTGGGATGGGGCTACTGCACGGGTGAAGCCCTTTCGCGGGCATATAGCTATGATAACAATTTTCATACCTCACTATAATATAAATATTAGATAAGAATATTCATCATTTATGTGTTCTATAGTATAGACTTTACTGAAAAAGTCCCCTAGAACTGTTCTTTTACCAGAAAATACCCATTCATTTAGATGATATGTTGTAATATAAATCTAGCTATATTATATGCATTAATACATAGAATATTGATATTAGACAAGTGTGTTAATCATGTGCTTACGTGTTCTGCACTAAAGTTATCACATAATACTTCTGCAAATAGGATATCATCAAATATATAATTTGTATTGAGTATAATTCAATGTTACCAGTTCGATTATACAAGCCCAATATGAAAGACTAAACGATATATGGAGTATTATCGCAGTCACATTTATGCTAGAGTATCCGGTATTATATAGGTTACTTTATCCTTAACTAACCTTCTGAATCAAAAAGTAACAAGAATGAACTCTGCGGAACTGAACAAAGAAATTGAACCGTGGTAACCTAAAGCCAAATAAGAGATTATAAAGCCAGCTTTTTATGTACGCGCTAGCCGCTTATTTTCCTTTTAATTTCTATGAGTAGCCAATAGAAATACTTGAACAAGTGTTTCAATTGGCTACTCAGCCAAATCGCAGGCAAAGCATGTATCTAGCGCATTCACGAAAAGCCGGCTTGATTATTTCTAGTTTCTTCTCTTTTTCATCATACGGGGAAAATATTACTACTATTTATTATTTATTTGTACAGGATTCTGGAGCAGATTGCGTCAAATTTCAGAAAAGCTGTCTTCCAGAAAAATTCAACCACGCTGCTTTAGCGCGACCTTACAATTCTCCCCATTCCTGGGGTGCAACGTATGGAGAACACAAGAAGTTTCTTGAGTTTAGTAACGAAGAATATTATGAATTGCAAAGTTATTCCACCCAAGTTGTACAAATTCTCTTCACTGCTTCAGCCATGGATAAGGTATCTCACTTTCTTTGATTTATGGTCGTATTACTGTTACTTCTAATCACAAAGCATAACAAAAGTCTGGTACCTTCTTTAGCCAGAAACGATGTTCTAGGAAATACTTTTGGAATTAAAACAAAGCGTTAAATTCTTATCATTATTGTTTACTTAAACTATGTCAATACGAATTCTTTCGATAAGACAAGTAATCATTTTAAGTCCAATGGACATGTTAACATTCTGGCACCAAAATCGTACGTTTAAACTAGACAAGCGATAACTGTTGGTTTTCTATTAACATTAGAGATATTACAGTTACTGCTAACTTTTCAACATGAGAAAAATCAACTGCAACCGAAACCTATGTTGTCACTGCTGCTTCCTTACTTACTTCCAGTCCTGTGTCGTCTGGACTTGGAACTTATCAATCTAATGAACTTGATACGCATGTGAAATTAATACTGACGATTACGTTCGAATTTTTTAACTAGATGCATGTTAATTTCTTGTATAGACTTAATATTGGTATAAATAGTAATTACAAATTGTTATTCTTTCTTTTTAAGAATTTTTTCATGAATTCAAAGTAGGCTAATATGTATTCAGTAATGTTGACGTAAGTTTAAATTATTGAATTGTGCTTAACGATACTGGAGCGCTGTACTAGTATCTAAAGCCACAATTACCCTTGTTTGTCCATTAAAAATGTAATTGCAAAGGGACCAAATTTTCAGTTCTCACTCAGAATTTTACGTTTCGCTGTGTCGACTATATTCCAATTTATGTTTCAATTCTTGAGTTATGAACATATTGGACTACGCATATAATAGCACATTGTAAATAGTCAAGTTACTGGTAAAATTTAGTCCCTTTGGATCAAACTGCACGTCGACAATCTATGTGAACTCTTCCAACTTCTGCTCACTCAAGATACTAAATTGATTTGTCATGAAATCGAGCACTCCAGTATGGTAAATTAGTGTTTACTGTTTTTTTTTTCAATTAATCACAATATAATTTCAATCACGAAAATGAACATTTAAAATTGCGCTTTTACTATCTACTGCTTATATTGTGTGGCTAAATTCTATAACTTTCACATCTGATACTTATTGGTTGCTGCTTTAAATGCTGCTGCTGCTACTACTGTTAATAATAATAATAATAATAATGGGAAATAGGAAAGAGAATTTCCGCAGTACTTTTTCTATAGTTCGCTGAAAGCACAACGTGTTGAGAGGAGGTTGAGTTGTCATTGGAAAGATCTTGACTAGACTAGCCCAGTGGCATCGGAACCTTCTTTCATTTGGTGCAGTGTTGCCAACTTATTTTTAAAATCGATGTTTCAAATTACTGCAATTCTGTTAGACACACCAAACTTGACATAGACATTATTCGACAAAATAGAAAATACTGTTTGTCCCCGTCCCCCAGATACCATAGTTGTCAGTTGCCAACCTGTTTTAAATTCAAAATGTAAAATTGTTTTTATACCGTTTGACCAGCGATCTCAACAGGTGTGCCGCGGCACACTGCCGTAATGCGAGATTTGCCGCGAAACTTCTGAGACTTTGTGATTTTGCTGGTAAAAAATAATTCAAAAAATTTCACTCAATATTTATTTGGTAAAAAGGAACAAGGGCAAGACACGGGCGCGTAAGACCGAGTCATTAGCCGTTCGTGTCAGGTCATATGATGGAGCCGAGATAAATACGTTGAGAACCACTGTGTTAGACGTATCCGCACCAAATTTACCATACATTATTCTACACAATAAATTCTGTGGGTGACCCTGTCCCGAAGCAGCACAGTTGCCAACCTATTTTATAAAAATGAATGATTGTGTATCTGTTACTTATACAAATATACACACGTCCATTGATTTTTTTAAAAAATGCATAAATGTGCATTAGGTACTGGAACAGGTCGTAGAGGTAGTCCAGGTCGGGTATTTCTGCCCAATTATCAGTGTTGTCAACCAACTACAACAATTACATTTTTCCAGTTGCTTCTATATTGTTGGCTCCCTGAATCTTCTGATGCTATCAAGGAACCATCGGAACCCTTGCAATAGTTGGTAAAACCTTAATCTTTTTAACAAATCACAGTTATATATAAATAATAATTTCTACCTTGCACGTTCCTACGTGATAATATACTGTGGTTACCCTCATGTATAAAATAGTTCTATGTCCATAAATCATATAGTTATTTCTAAGATATCCTCTAAAAACATCGTGAAATATTCCTAGAACGTTTCCCGTGTAAGAATATCTTGGAAATTTAGTGAACGTCTTCATGATCCAGAAAATACTTTCTGAAATCCTTCTTAAATTCTTCCTTAATGGACATGATCATTTTTTCTAACCTCTGTTTTTTTTTAAAAAAAATGGGGCGTTTAATTAATCTTCGTTAAGAATTTAACGAATTATTAAGTAACTTTAAGAGCTTTAAAATTTATTACAGTGATTTTCTTATCGGAATTAACGATGAAACATCGCATAGAAGTTTCAATTTAGAAAGGACTCACGGGGTCATCTCCACAACAGCATATCACAGAAAACATGTTTTTACCTGTGACTTGCTTCGCTTCGATTAAAGTATACTGAAGATAAGCCATTTAAAACAAATGGTTATTTGAACAGCATTCATTTGTGTAAATGTTTTAACGTTGTACTAATAGCATGGATAATACACCGAGCGAGGTTGCTTAGTGTGGCCATGATAGCATAATAAAGAAATTTGAGGTTCAAATATTGTTATAACGTTCCTCCTCGTAAATAAGTTATTCCTTCTTCCATAGTTTAAACTAACTGGTGTACAAAGAGGAATACAGATTCCAAGTTACCTCTAATATCCATAAAAATAGTTCATAAGCAAATTTTCGAAACTTTAGTGGATAAAATAAAACTAAGATCTTGTTTTCAATTTTAAAAGTTACACTTGCCTTCTTTGGCCAGTTTATTTGTTCTCTGGAATATATCGTGCTCTAAAATAAATTAAAATAAAAAAAAAAGTAGATAGATTTAATTTAACTGAAAGTGAAAAATGTTTATACGCATATGTTTAAGAGATCTTTATTGAATAATTTACTTCTAAAAATCATTTCCCACGGAGTCCCATCTCTCAGAATAACAAATATATTTGCATTACGATCGTTGACTTAACTTTAATAAAGAAAGATATGTATAAAAATTACAAACGATGTTAATAAAATTGTTCCTTTTAACTTTGTACAAATAAACTGGATTCTACAGCGTATGGAGTGTGCAATTTGTTTATGAATTGTGCAAGTGCTCCTGAATTGCGTTTAATAAAGAAAATAGTTTTTTTTTTTTACAATAATGTAAATTTTTGTTATAAGATTTAATCATTTTTTATAGATTTTGTTTGAACATTTCATTTCTATAGAAATGTGTTTATATATGTGTGTATGATGCCGTAATACTTTTTTCATTTCTTATATTCCTTGATAGGTGTCAGCAGACTTTTTGGATCAAATGAATGTTCCGTTTATAAAAATTGGATCCGGAGATACAAACAATTTTCCATTTCTAGAGTATGTAGCACAGAAGAAAAAGCCTATGGTAATATCTACAGGTTTGTTTATTGATAGTTAGCTCGCAGTATTCTACACTGTATCATCTGCTTTTACAAAATGTATAATTAGCGTACCTGCTATCGTTTAACATTTCATAGGTTTCGTTGCCGAACTGTAAGGGCTGATTTACATGCACGCTTGCGATTAGAGTGAGTAGCCAATTGAGGCACGTGTTTTATTACGTAATACGTAGAACACGCAATAAAACACGTGTTTCAATTGGCTACTCACCCAAATCGCAGGCAAAGCAAGCTTTCGTGAAATCCAGCCCTAAGCCATTTGGTACGATAGCATACGCATTTTTATTTATGCTTTCGTAGTGTCGTGTATGAGCGTACAATATTGCAAATGAAAATATACTCAAGAATTTTGGGCGAATTTCTTCCAGTAATAGTTTCCCTTTATTGTGCCTTGCTTTTCTTGTATTGTTTACACATGCCAACATTTAATTAATAATTCCATCATGTACTGGAATGACATGCTCTCCAAAGTGTAGTCCATATCGCGCTCTCAACTTAGGCAAGCTTTTCATACAGGCGCTCGCTACGTTATTTGCTTTACGATTTGGCTGAATAGTCTATTGAAACACGTGTACTACGTGTAACAAGAGTTTCTATTGGATACTCACAGAAATCCCATGCAAAGTACGCGACAACCACCTGCAAGGAAAGCCAGCCTTACTCATGTTCCTGTATTACCTTTTCACATATTTTCTTCCAGTTTTGAGTATTTACGCATCAAATTCGTGACACGATGTAACGTGATCAACCATTCTGTATATTTGATACCGGATACACAAAACCCAAGATTAATTAACATTTATAGATTTCTCTACTTTCACACATCTACAGATTTACTCTACCACCAAACCATTCAGATATTCTTCCTGACAATTTCCACGTTAACGCAGACACTTCATTAATCATCATATGCATAGTGATCACTTGGTTTAACGGGGTCTCACTGTCTCTATCAGTGTCCAGAATATCCCCTGGCTGGACGAAAATGAAACTATGTGTTGCTAATGCATATCCTTGTGTTGTGATGTGCAAATGTACTACCTGTACTTTTTAACCATTATGATATATAGATGATCATTAAAATCACTATCTGATGACTACGCTCAAAGATCGTAAACACCTAAGAAGTATTGAATATCAGGAAGGTAATCAACTAACCAACCTCAGTTCTATGAAACTTTGATAAGTAAGTTAGTTTCGTGGTTTTGATGGAGAATAGAAGGACGTCACCACAGTCACTGGGTGTCCTATGAATTATGGAATGTCATGGAAGTATATGTATGATAACATATATATAAAATTGATAATGATACAGAAATATACATGTAATGTATTCAGTTCAATGATCAATGTTATTGACGGTTTTCTTCTTAGGCATGCAAACAATGTCAACTGTTCGAGAAGTATATCGGAGGGTCAAGGCTATTAACCCAAAGTTTTGTCTACTGCAGTGTACTTCAACATATCCAACACCACCTAGTGATGTCCACTTAAGGGTCATTAATACTTACCAGAATGAATTTCCTGATATTCACATAGGGTATTCTGGTCACGAGCAAGGAATATCTATATCATTAGCAGCGGTGGCGCTCGGAGCAAAGGTATGTAATTAAACTAATCTTTACTACAGAATATTGTAAAATGAACGATTTAGCATTTACGTTGAAAGTTTCGGGCGTTTAGTTACATCATCCTCTAACTAAATTGTAGTATCTTTTAAAGCAGACTCCTCAATCTTCACAGCTATTCCTTGATTCAGTTACACGAAGAGGACTTTTCATTAAATTATCTCAATTCATTGTAATCTTATTGAGTTATTTTGAACCATTAAAATATTTATGCCTTCTGTAATTGGAGATCTCTGTTGAAGGTACACAAATAAATAAATCTTCAATATCCTCTCTGCTTCTTTACACATTTTAGGCTCTGAAACCAGCAACGAACAGGAGTTACTCAAGGTTCTACATTGGCGCATCTCATCTTTATTCTGTAAAGACGATATTAACTTCAAATACCTACAGCACGGTATGCAGATGGTATTAGTTCATATTAAAAATAAAACCAAACTGCTTATTAACGACGAGTTAACCTACAGTTCTTGGGATGTGGTTATTATACAAGAGGTGATAGTAAATAAAGAAATATCAATATGTTAACTTCACAAATCACATATTTGAACAAGAGATTTCATTTACTACATTGACTGAGTCAGTGTTTGATTTGTGCAGTTTCCACAGACAAGAATTTTCCACCCCGTAGAATAACGTATGTTGCGCCCGTTCATATCCTAACCTTGGGGGATATTTGACAAAACAGGGCCAGGGAAGATTTTTTTTTTTAGAGGGGACATTCCAATCACCACTAATACAAATCAAACACTAGTTGTTGACACAATGCTTTTATATTCGTAGATTAAGTACTTGAAATGGAATAAACGTTTTTCATTTTAAATCGCAAACCAGAATGAACGTATACATGACACGTATACTACGAGAATAAGTTGGTTAAAATGCCTGAACTGGTGAATATTGTGCATAATTTCAGTCCTTGTTAGAAAGTGACACCCTATCTTGGTAAATATGTTGTTACGTAATAAATTATGTTCAACACAGTGTATAAGCAAAACATATAATTCAAAGAATCTTGTAGACTGAAGCATTTAAATATATTTTTGAAGAGAGTAATATTCTTAACAGTGACTTTGTTGGTAGGGAAGCAGATGCATCAATCAGTGTTACATACTGTAACTGTACAAAGCATACATATAGATAAGAAAATCACTTGTTATATAATTCCGATTTTTTACCTCCAATCAGTGTGACTTGTAGTCGGAATTCTTCCTTCAATGATTTTAACGGCTAACTTAAATAATCGGAAGATCTTTTAGGCTTCAAACGTTTCTATTTTTTTTCTTCAATTTTAGAGCACAATAATGCAATATCGACTAAAAAATACGTGTATAAAGAAAAATGGAAGTGTATAGAACAACAATACTTCGATCAGATGACTTCTAATATTTTTGTTTAATTCATTTGTGTCAGTGTTTACCGAAGAACCACTGCCTTCGGTAACATGGGTCATAATTTATTTTTGCAACAAAAAACATTACTTTTAAGTATTAAACATGAATTACGATTTATATGCAGAGGGCCACGGTAGCTCAATTGGTAGATCACTCACCTCTGGTGCTAGGATCGATCTCTGCTCACGCTATATGGGCTTTGTGGTGGACAAACACCGTGTGCGTGAGTTTTCTCGGGGTTCTCCCGCTTCCTACAACATTTTTAATTTCACCAATTCATCCCATCATTATCCATACGGCCTGAGCCAAAGTTGCCTAAAGGACTTAAAACTAAATTCAAATTCAAAATTCCAGTAATGCGGAGTGATTGATGCTACCATCAGAAAAATTTGGCAGTTGCAAATCTGTTTTTCTCAAGGCCAATTATATATATTCACGATCAGTGAAGACTGAGGAGAGGGTACTGAAATAATTTTTGAAGTATGTCATCAGAGGAGCAGATGCGGGAGTCCCGGACAGCAAGAGCATATGGGAGAGTCCGGGGATCCAGCACTGCTTCACTGATAACTTACTTCAAAAATTATTTTAGTATCCTCTCCTTAGCCCTCACTGACCGTGGATATCCCAAACACCTCACCCGTAAACAATGGACCATGCTAGAAATCACTAACTCCAACCTGCCTCCCCGCGAAACTCCCTCCACTTCCAATCTTCTCACGCAGTAACCAGTCTTCAGGCCCTCCAAAAGCTCCTCAAACTGGCACCCCATACCCACTGCGTCACCTGAAACTGAGTTTTCCCATCGTGCCCCAAATTAGTCTACCGCAGACCTCCGAATCTCAACACGATTCTCACCAGAACTGGACCAATCCCGCCCCTCCCCGCAAACCTGGCAAGTGCAATAGACCCCGCTGCAGAACCTGTCCTATTTTTGATCTCAGTCAGACTTTCGAACATCCTGTCACTCACAAGACATACTCTTTCCGACACTCCGGCAGTTGCATGTCTTCCAGCCTCATTTATTTCCTACTCTGTACCCTATGCTCCGCCTTCTACGTTGGAGAAACCCAAACACCTCTAACAATCCGCGTCAACAACCATCGCTACTTCTCCAAATATCAACTTCTGCACCTACACATACCTGATCATCATCTTATCACGGCTGCACCTTTGACGAAACCTTTCGAGTCAGCATCCTGAAAATTCTGAACCACTACTCACCTGCCACAGTTAGAAAGAGATGGGAGCAGACGTACATCTCTATCCTTTTTGCCAACCATGAACCCGGCCTCAACTACATGTAACTCCCTGCGGCGCAGTTTCTTCTTCTTCGTTTCGTCTTTAATTGCACTTTATTCTGATTCTGTATATTGTTTCTTTATTCATATTCCCTCTTCCCCTCCCCTCTGATTCCTTTAGGAAGCCTCTTACCTACTCCTATCGACCTCCGCACTTCCTTCTCCATTTGGTGTTTTCTCCGACCTATCTAGTAATTCTCCAGGCTCCATAACCTGTCCACACTGTGTTACCCAGCAGCAGCTGGCAACATGGCGTTTCCGTAGCACAAGTACTGTACCAGTCCGCTCTGTCCATTTTCTTGCCTACCATTTGAAAACGCTTTTGCGAAACGTTGCCGCTTTACTATTGTGTTTGTGTAGTTCGTGTACGCCTGTGTAGTCTTGTTATTCTATAACGTAGCTTTTTTCTACATTTTTATCACATTATAAATATATTCGCAATTGAAAAAAAACAACAGATTATTATTAGTCTCCTCAAATCGTTTAATAAAAGATTAATGTTCTCTCGGAATTTTATACCATAAAGTTGGAAAGACTCATGGCAATCAATTATTGGCAGAGGTTATTATTCCAATACTAAATCGAATCAAAAATGAACTTGAAATATAATTTTGTTTCAGTCTATTAACTCATTATAATGTTAAACGTAAGCTAAGGACATTTTTGGTACAATTCAAAAATCAGTCCTGGTAGAATCGAGAGGATCGGCCTGGGGTGTAGAGAAGGCGAAGTCAGGTTTGCGCTCCACAAGATTGTCATGGTATTTTGTTAAAAAAATCTTAGGGAATAAGATAAACCTTGTGGTTATTACTTTCTATTATTAAATTTACATTGTCATAAAACTGAGTAAAACAACAACAGAATTGAGACAGAAAAAAAATAGTTTTAGCTCAAGCAGTAGAAGATACTTTTAAAATATTGGAAATAATTTGTACCTTCATTAACGACGCATTTTAAAAATAGTATCCAAAATATTTTCTGAACCACTATGCGTGGTTTCAAAAATAACTGACACACATTTGCGAACTATTTTCAAAAAATGTCTCTATATAGTTAAAACCGTCTGCTTTAAAAAAGTAGGTCTCAAGAATATTTTCGTTGTGATAATATTCCTACCTGACTCATGGCAGGCATAGTAATAATTTAAAAATATTAGAACATTACACTTCAAAAAATATACCTTTAAAATTTTGAAATATTCGGAAATGTTTTCGGTGTTTAATACGTTTGGAAATTAAGCCTATATGATTGGTAAGATAAAATGAATTGTATGGGCGGTAAGGCCCTACCCGAGTATATCATTGGTGAGAAAATATTTTAATAACACTATAAAAAAGCTTTCTTGCTGTGTGTGAGGATAAAAGAAGGAAGTCAGCATAATAATGCAAAACTGAACATAACCATGATGAATTTGTAATTTCAGGTGCTTGAGAGACACATTACTTTGGACAAGACATGGAAAGGTAGTGACCATCAATGTTCACTGGAACCTGCCGAATTCAAAGAACTTGTTCAGCAAGTTCGCATTGTAGAAGCTGCTCTTGGTAGCCCACAGAAAACAAGACAACTAAGTGAAGAGTCGTGTTATCGTAAACTTGGAAAAACAGTGGTAGCTGCTCGAACACTTCCAGAAGGTTCCGTGTTACAATTAAGTGATTTAAATGTGAAAGTTGCTGAACCAAAAGGATATCAGGCTGAGAAACTTCACAGTTTAATTGGAAGAAAAGTGAAGCGTTCTATTGACGAAGATGAAAGTATATGTGACGATGACGTTTTGTAGAATATTTCGTACAATAAATTCTTGTAAAACAATGAAATGTGTATTCGGTAACGGTTTTATCTACTTCTGAATATGTTTTGAATGAGAAAACCTCCATATTTACGTTGTACAGACAAATTGAACTTGTATATGTAGTCAAGAAATGCGTTCTCTCTAAATTTCAGAATTACCAAGAGAAGTATCTCAGTGAAGAGCAACTTTTACAACCATCTTCTAGTTCTTTCACATTTGATGAAAAGAATCGAAATATTTCAAGCTTTATCGAGTATGGTAAAACCACGGATAAGTAATTCGGTACTGCATTTGTAGCAAGTTAAGTTTAGATAACTAACGCTATTATTTCCTGAGAGGAAACTTTCAGGAAGTGTTTGTGGTTTACCTAGAATTTTCAAGTTAGTAGAATCTAAGACTGACATTAAAGAATTTAACTGCACTTCCTTTTATATCAGCCTTTTTACGTAGAAATTTAATGTTGGGAGATGTTAGGTTAGCGACTCGAAGGTCGCGGGCTCGAATCTCGCCTGGGGTATGGATGATTGTGGATTTTAACTAGGTGTATAGGCCAAATCGTGATGGGCCGAAGTCAAAAGTTACTCGACAGGCCCATACAAAATAAAGTTTACTACAGTTTTAACAATTATCGGACATAATTTCACGATCCATTTTTAAGAATTTTCTCAGGAGAACTCTTCGCAAGTTTAAATTGCACACACACACCAGAAAACTATATTATACAGGTTTAGATATCCAGAAAAAAAATACAATTATAATAAAAATAATTTTATTATTTCTTTTTCGTTACTGATTTCAAGTATGTCTCAGTAAACATATTTGAAAAAAAAAAAAATCTGTCTTGTCACAGACTAGAAACTGACTAACAAATAACAAAGTAATCCACACGCACACATAATGGAACACGTGAAATTTCTCGATAAAAATGTGCACTAACACGAGATTTCCTACAAGATATTGCTCTTTGTACAGAAAATACTGAAGGAAACACACAGCAACAGAACAAGTAATCAACAGTGATTTTTATTAAAATTGCAATAGTATTGCATAGTAAGTTATACTATCGAAGACCTTGAATTATTATTGACACTAGACCTAACTTTAAAATTAGGACCTTACAAATTACTAAATACTTGATAAAAATAACTTTATTACTGAAACAACTCCGAATAACTAAATTGTTCTAAACGAGTTTCTTTGTTTATCACGGAAATTTGTGCACGTTCTGCGAATATGTCTAAAGGAAGATAAAGTACCTTTTTCTGGTAGCATAAAGCAACATACTCTCAAGAATTAGAACTATAAACCTTTAAGCCGAGTGGACTAACTCAAGGAAACATGTTCATCTCATAATGGGGAAATTCTCGGATCCAGTCCCGCATACTTTACGTTGGTTTTCCCTGTCACATCGCGATGAAGCCTTTGATTAAGACTAGGGTCATTTTCTATCTATACTGGACTAATACTGGACACAAATCACAAGCCGAAATAAAGAGTTAGAAAACATGTTTCTAATTTTAAACATGTTTCATCAGAAGCTATAATAATAACTTGTTGAGATTCCGCTTAACACTAACAT
>JAGDQP010032661.1:0-21156 GCA_022664845.1 Lepisma saccharinum | reverse complement strand
ACCTACATGCTGCACACTTATACCTTTTCACGATTTTCACTCTTTTCATACTTTTATAGAGATCGTACAGAACATTTCACTTCTTCAAACTTTTTTCTATAATATTTGTTTTCCAGTGGTGTGGGTAGGATTCTATATATTCCAGGCCGTTTTAAATGGTTTTGTTTGCTTGCAAGTTATCAAATTAGATACAGAAATGTATAACTTAAATATATTTACATCGTAATGCTTGTAATCTTAGCAATTAAAGAACTGTTTAACAATTGATAACTTAAATTATATATATAGGAAACATTTACCTTTGTATCTGTTACTAAATCAGAAGCTAAACTTCGTTTGTCTTAGCAACTGTTACATAACCTGTTTCGAAAACATATATTTAACAAATATTTCATCTTCATTAATTGACAATTTATATTATAACAAGATGTTGAATCCTGTGTACATTTGACATTCATCTCTACAACTTTAAAACCTTTTTTACGTTTTCATCACGATTAATTTTTCTAAAAGAAAAAACAAAAATTGTTCTTCAATGTACTTATATACGTCCATAGCAACTCGTGCTATTTTTGATAAATATTTTGATCTTAGTCTTTGGGTGAACAGCTATGGTTCAAAGCATTGACAAATAAACCGCCCCCTCTTCATGATTAAAACGTCATCTTTCATCCACAAATTTATCCTTATTCGATTGTATTAAGTTATTCTTCTTCTACATCTGTTTATTCACCTTCTTCTTATTACGTTTACAATATCTCCAATTTCTTTCATGTTTGTTAATTACTGACTGCATAAATAATCAAATATGTTTTCATGTAAAATATTCATATTAGTAAAAATGTTATCGTCTTCTAATATTGTTTAATATATTTTCCCCATATGTACTACTCTAACATCTGCTTTTCAAGATTAAATTCTAATTTAGCCTACTCTTGTTAAAACTACCTTTACGTCATTCAATATATCTGCCACTACATCCGCAACGCAACTGCTTTATTAACTCCTGACTTATATCATCTTCTTCTTTGCTGGTTTTCACCAGGACATTCTCATCCTAGACTTTATTTAACTCGGTACTTTATTTTTTCTCCTCTCTTTTTTCCTTTAATATTCTGTAAAACCCTGTATTTCTTGATCTGTCTTAAGAATTATATCTGAGACCTTCTGTGTATCATTATCGATTAATATTTTACATTTATGATCTTGGTTTTTGGTTCTATTAAACAATAGTTTGGAAATTTGATTCTGTTGAATTTGTTGTATCGCTGTCTGCAGTTTGAACAGTGATTTCTTCTTTAAATCCTTTGAAGTATACATTTTGAAACGAAAGTTGAGGAATATTCTGTTTTTCATCTGTTACTAATTAACAGAATCTGTTTATAATTCAATTATTTCTGTTGTGGTATAAGAATGAAATCATCCTTACTAATAACACTCTACTTTTTAGATTCCACCTGTAGCATTCTATACCTCCATCCTGGGGATAATCTCTTCAAACAACGTCTACTTAGAATTATATATTGTAATGTATATCTGCTCACAAAAATCTCTATTAGCTGCACTTGTGTTTCGTACATACAAGAAATATTTACTTTGTCATTAATCTGTGTGGCTGACACTATTCTCAAAACGGAATTAAATCCCCCAAGTTTTTAATAAGTTGGTAATATACAAGATTGTATATGGTGTAATATAATAGGTTTGCTTTAGGTACAGAATATTTTGATTTAACTTAAGGGAGTACCCAAACTCTATGCAACTTCGTATGCTAATGAATCTTATTAATAATAAAACGCGTTCAACTACTGAACACGGTAATTCGGGTATTCCAATTAACATTTATTTGTCGCTTCTGACAAAACTAAGTCTAAAGCTAGTCTTCATTTCTCTTAGCAGCTAGTAAATAATATATTTTCCAAATGCATATTCAACAGCTTCTCTGCTTCTAACACTGTCAAGTTCTATCCAAGAAGTTTTGGGGTTGTCTTCTCCAAAACAATAGGAGACATTTTACAAATAAATGATTTCATGACCTTGTAACTAAGAGGTCTATAACAATGAGCTCTGTAAAACTGCAAAGGACTCCTTTTTTTTAAGAAAACAAGTGAATGCTACGACTCTGCTAACAATTGCGAAGGTTTCGGTCCTTCGATAGCATTTCAGGCTCTCAAACATTCATTTTGTCAAATTAATTGGGAATACTGACAACTACTGAACTTGATTTTGACGTTTACGGAGGTTCTGAGCTAATTAATCCAAGACCTCTACAATGACATGAAACCTGGACACGGGTTTGCGACATCGCCAACGCGGTGCTTGTGAACGGTGATATCCACTGTATTTTCATTAGGTCAAAAATATTTATAACGCGTATGGTGCTGCAACTTCTAACGTAATAGAAGCAATTTCTTTTAAAAAATCGACTTTATAGAAAATACGTTGGTTACACTGTCAAGTGGGGTATTTGGGGGACATCGACACCCACTATATTACGTTGTGTCAAATAAGGTTTGCGGAAATTTGGTGCAGATAAATCTAATGGAATTGAATAATTTTGAGCAATTTATTTACTTTAAATGGTTAGCACTGAGCTAGTCTAGCCAATGCCTTTACAAAAACACCTCAATCACATTTTTACACCTTATTAGTCCTGAGCTTTAATGTCTGGCACGCACAGACGGACGAATGGACAAACAGACATGTTGAGCGGGATTATAGTGGGCATTTTGGATTTTGGACACTATCTTTGAAACGCCAGTCTACTATCATTGTCACGTTTTGATCTCCATCGGTCCTACACTGATTCCCTGAAAAGTTGCGTTTTGTGTGCTGAGGTTAGCCCAAAAGTCCACATTCGCCCCGTGGATGTTGGACTACATATTCTTGCTTACTAATTAAATACGTTTTCCTAAATATTATAGTGCAGTATATGTTTATACAAAGTTTCCATGTATCAATTGCAGGGAAATGGTGATGATGATGAAATTTATAAGGAATGTGTGAAGCAGGAGAATGTAACAGAAAGTAAGTGAATACTTTAATCATGAATCTTTATGGTGTTTCAATAATATCATGACAACCAAAGAACGGTGAGGTGGCATGTTTATCAGCCCTCTTAACATCGACTAAAGTTTCCGTTTGCTATCTATTCCCTTTGCAACAGATCACTTGTATAATCTCATATTCAATGAGTTTAATATATTTCATGCAACTGCAACTTAATTGCTATGAAGAATATAGGAAATCTCTCATATGTAGGTACTTTGATGTAGCAGCTTTTATTCTAGAATTTTACAAAATATATTTACAACTAATTAGAAAATAAAATAATACTTTTCTCCATTGACTGGGTTCCAACACTTTTCTTGATGATTGAAACAAAATTTGTCTTCCATTCTTGGATGGAGGTCTGAAACTGATATGTCCATATATTTTAGGAAAAAGTTCGATAGTAATTAAATTAATAACAATATATTTATATTGTTCTAGAAACAACGTTTAGTCATTAGGAAATGCAAATCATAATCGAAGTCTCGATCTGGACACATAAAACAAATTACAAAGAATTTTGTAAGGAACGGAAATTCGAATAAAATACGCAAGTTCCTGTGCATAATTTTATTGTGTAAAGTGGGGTGATAATTGTGAGAAGACGTATAACAGAGCACGTAATTTGTGGTGAATTCATTGTAAAGTTCCAGATACGAAACAACCATTGTAAAGTTCCCGATCCCGATATATCTATTTAACAGATAAGGTGTTTTGCGCAACTTAAATCTGATAATTTTTCCTCGATTTGAATTTGTTGCAAATTTTATAAATGCTGCAAACTAAATAAATATTTTCGTATCTGTGTTATAAACTCTTCCAGTTACTAGATTTCATACTTCTTCGTGGAAACTTTAGAGCAAGCAAAAAGTAAATGATATATTTTTTAAAAAACACGTAGTTTTACATAAAGCCGGACATGTATTAACTGTAATTTGTTAACATATATATTTATTTACTATGATGTTTATGATAACAGATAATTCAAAGGTATGTGTTCATACTAATTAAAATTAGTTTTCATATAAAAGTTACCTGCTAATGTGCAGGTGAGTCATAAATTTTATACGGTTTTCTGGCTTTGATATCGTTTCAATTTACCAGATACCGCTTGCTATGAACTATTCTTGAAGAAGAGACACTAATGAACTATGTAACTTTGAATCAACATAAAAGCTTGTTAGGTGTAACAATTGTATGTTTTATGAACAGAATTTGCTCGATTCGATGCAAAGTCTACGACATAACTTTATTGCTAGTTTGTTTATAGTCGAATATTGGCAGTTTTAAAATGTATTATCTTCATAAAGAATATCAGTCGACATCTTGTTAAATGCAGAGAGGAACAAATGATATTTTATAAAGCAAATCTCCGATGAATATGAGATTCATTAGGAACTAATTGAAAACACTAGTCTTTAATGTGTAAATGCTAAATATGATTAAAGTTGGAAAGACATGAATTGAATCAAAAGGTAATGTTATTTTCTACTTGTCAGTTAGTCCAGTATAATAGACTTGCGATGATTTTGATTTTTAAATTAAATTATAATTTAATAAGGATATACTGTATGTAATAAATAGTATGAGATCCGATATTCTATATTGTGATGAATATTGGAAACTTTTGAATATGAAACATGGTTTTAGTTTACTTACAGTAATCGGCAAGGTAACTAACTAATGAAGTTTTATGTTTTGGTATTTTCCAAGTTCCGCTAGGAACAACTGAAAAATATGAAATTTGAAAAGCGGAAATACAGCTAGTAGGGAATATATAAAATCTTGCTATTCTTTGGAGTGATTTCCGTAACAAGGGCATATACGTGATTTTTAGCTGGCTTCGTAATTAAACGTTACCTAGATTTATTATCGATATGGTATCAAAATTTAATCCCAACAAGACTCCATTTCTATCTGTGGATGTTCCAGTTGCAACATGTTTGAAAAATGAAAGGTTCAAAATTTGGTTATATACACAATTTTGTTTGCTGTGTCATAATAGCACTTAATTTATATGTTTTACATCAAAACACGATATTAAACTGCAACGTTTATATTAATTTAGAAAATTCTCTTGTTACTTTCAGAGGAAGCTAATCACTTTAATGATACAGGCGAAGCAAGTGAAAGCATTAAGGTACGTTTGGTTAATGCTCGACACTTTTGATAAAATTCTGATTAACAAAGCAGTTGTTAACACTCTCGACACTCCTTAAATTTCAAACGTGGTACATTTGTTCATAAGGGTGATTTTAGAAACTATAAATTCAGATCATCTCTATTACACGAACGGAATACTTTTAAAATTAACGTTTTAAAGCCCTCCGGATTTCACCACACTTCGTGCGGTAGATGGAGAATATCTGAATCGATACTTCCATTTCCTCGTTCGCATTGCCCAGAGAAAGCTTTTCCCTTATCTTTACATTTACCTGATTCTAGCTCTATACGGGATTCAAACCCCAACATTATTGACGACATCAAACTCTCTAGTCCAGACGACCATCTAACCGTCTTTTAATATCCCAGTCTCAATCATTCTCACTTGCCTTGTTATCACTCTATATTTCCCAACTTTGTTCAGAACATGACATCTAATAATCTCAAATCACCCTCTTGGCGCAAAAGACATCAACCTTTGAACAGGGGAGCTCCTTCCGTTGTTTTACGCCATAACACGTTTCTATTTAAATTGCAGTTGCCGTGCTAAGCCCACTTATAAATGGCTTTTTCACATGCCACCTGAGAACGGTATTTTTTATTCTAACCGTAGTTGACATTTTACTACAGTTCTCACCGTTTTGTGTTTTAACCGAATTTAAATGTTTGTCTCACCACAGTATTCATGGTTAAGTGTTCGCCTAATTAACCTCATATGACCTTTAAACTTTGGAATCACTTGAAATATAATTTGTTATGGTGAAAATGGACACCACTGGGTGAGCTATAAAGTTTTTAATTATTTTTATGGTTGAGCGTAGCTTACGTAGTAGCGCGTCTGACTACTAATCAGGTGGACCAGGTTCATACCCTATACAGAATGCAGGATACATTTCTTCTGCGCTTCCATGACTTGCGCATTAAAATGTATCCAGCTTCCTATTAAATTGAGTCACCGAGTGTCATTGGCACTCCTAGGTACCTTTCAAAGTAATTATGGTAGACAGTGGGACAGAGCACTACACCTCGCTCCGTTCTGTAGGTGGAGAATATAAGAATAGCTGCCTCAAGATTCCCCATGTCCATCGCTCAGAGAAAGGTTTACCCTAACCCTTACATATTTACAGTTTCCCTTAGCAAAAACACTAACAAAAAGCATTCCAACGTTATACGTGAGAGAACAGATGGAATGGGTAGAATTATTCTTGTAATATAGATAGAACGGAAAATTTTCCATTTTTATTCGTAAGAGAATGTAACCTAATTGAAGTTAATATGATAAAGAGACTCTTTAATTAAATAATATCTGCATTTCATATGAGAACTGATAAATCAATTTGCTCCAGACATGACTTGACGAAGTAGTCTTTAAGGTCTACCCATCTAGGACTTTAAATAAGTTGCGTTTGTAAGATAACATCAGTAAATCACTAAAGACATACTCAGGAATAAGGTGCTGACTATTTAACTGCTTCTACCTGCATTTATTATAAGAAGGTATTGGTCAATATTCATGTTTTTACCTTTATAAAATTCAATATCAGAGTGTAGATAAAGGGGCCAACGGTATTTTGGTTCGAAATTGCGCTCAATTAGTTTGTCAGGTCGCAAGTAGTATATACTGAAAATTTTAGACAGCGGAAAATCCAAAAACTTACACAAAATAAGGCGAAACTGGCCACCCTTGAGCAGGATAGATAAAGGGGCCAACAGCATTTTGGTTCCAAACTGCGCTCAATCTGTTTTTCAGGACCCAAGTAGTATATTCTGAACATTTCAAACCGCGGAAACTTAAGAAAAGAGGAGAAAATAAGGTGAAACTGGCCAACTTTGAGCATAGTAGATAAAGGGGCAACAGGATTTTGGTTCGAAATTGCGCTTAATCTGTTTGTCATTACCCAAGTAGTATATTCTGAAAATTTCAGACCGCGGAAACTTAAGAAACGGACACAAAATAAGGCGAAACTGGCCACCTATGAGCATGGTAGATAAAGGGGCCAACGGCATTTTGGTTCGAAATTGCGCTCAATTAGTTTGTCAGGACCCAAGTAGTATATTCTGAAAATTTCAGATTACGGAAACTTAAAAATGGGATACTTCTTTTCTCTCCAACCCAAGAAGGATCTCTGATTGAGTTCTGTAAATAGTTGAAGCTATCCTTTTAGTCGAAAAAGTACTGCGTTGACTGGGTATGCAGCCCGGATAGTCCAAATGAAAGATCAAGAGGAAACCACTTCACTACACATTTTACTTCTAAAAATCTTTGCAACACATGTCACAATTATTCTGTGCTAAAGAAGTACAAGAAAACTGGACGTTTCAGATCAATAATTTATTCGTATAGTTCTCTAAACACCAACATACTTTATTTTCATCTTCCAACCAATATTCGTTAATCGTCGTTTTCTTCTTTATCTATAAGGACAGTAACTTTTCTACCTTAGCAAATGTATTACGTGCATTAGGTATTATGCACACACGTGCATTAGGAGTTCAAGTATGATATTGTGCCTAGATTGTCAGTGTTGCTAACCTTTTTGAAAAATAAATATTTGAAAACGTCGTTGGAAACTGAACAAATATAATTTGGCACATATTGTGATTGTCCGGGTTCCAAATCACCCCCGTTGTCAGTGTTGCTAACCTATTTTAAATCCTACTTATAGAAATCTACAATGTCCATTGTATTACATTAAATTGTGCATAATATGCATTAGTAATCTACCTCAACTCACGATGGAACTTCCTCGACCTCAGGTAACCTCAACTCACGATATGACTTTAACCTCATCTCCACGATAAAACTTAAAACTCAACCTCATGATAGAACTTTAACTCCGATCTCTCTCAACCTCACGATGAAACATTAACCTCGACCTTACTCAGCTTCAACCTCACTATGAAGTTCCTGTTCGACTACTCTCAACTTCATGGAAACTTCAACATCGACTTCACTGAACTTAAACCTCGCGATTGAACCCTCACCTCCCTAACCTCAGATGGACTCTATCAACCGCTCGCGATAGAACATCAACCTCAACATAACTATAGAACTTCACTTTCGACCTCACTTAACGTCCAAATCACGATAGAACTTCAACCTCAGCCTCACGATGGAACATCAACGTTGACCTTACTTAGCCTTATGATGGAACTTTATCATCGACTTCACTAGATCCCAATCTAAGGATGGAACCTTAACCTCGATCCCATTGAACCTCAACCTCACGATCGAACTTATCCTGACCTAAATAAAACTAGAGCTTACCACGGGACCGCAACCTCGACCTCACTCAATCACAACCTCATAGTGGGATTTCAACCTCAACCACTAGAAGAAACTTCAACCTCAACCTCAACCTTAACTTCACGATGGAATTGTAGATTCACCCTCACGATGGAACCTCAATGTCACGATGGAACTTCAACGTCGACCTCGCTTAACCTCAACCTCGACCGCACTCAGGTGTTAAATCTCACGAGGCCCAACTTAATCTCATCTCAATTTTGGAAATATTGAAATATAGGGGAAAAATTATGCGTTTAAAATAACATTATATAAACAGGAAAACGAACACAAAATATTAACATTAGTTGCAATATTCAAAAAATCTACTGCGAATCACCATCATAGGTATCAAAGACAGCGTAATTATTTGCCAGATTTTGAATTTTGCGCGGTCTGAAATTTTCAGAATATACTACTTGGGTCCTGACAAACAGATTGAGCGCAATTTCGAACCAAAATCCTGTTGGCCCCTTTAACTTCCCTGCTCAAAGTTGGCCAGCTTCGCCTTATTTTCTGCCACTTTTTGAAGTTTCCGCGGTCTGAAATTTTCAGACTATACTACTTGTGTCCTAAAAACAGATTGAGCGCAATTTCGAACCAAAATACCGTTGGCCAGTTTCACCTTATTTTCTACTCGTTTCTTAAGTTTCCGCTGGCTGAAATTTTATGAACATACTACCTGGGTCCTGACAAACAGATTGAGCACAATTTCGAACCAAAATGCTGTTGGCTCCTTTATCTACCCTGCACAAAGTTGGCCAGTTTCGCCTTATTTTCTGCCACGTTTTGAAGTTTCCGCGGTCTGAAATTTTCAGAATATAGTACTTGGGTCCTGACAAATAGATTGAGCGGAATTTCGAACCAAAATGCTGTTGGCCCTTTTATCTACCCTACTCAATGTTGGCCAGTTTCGCCTTATTTTTTGTCCGTTTTTTAAGTTTCCGCGGTCTGAAATTTTCAGAATATACTACTTGTGAGCTGACAAACAGATTGAGCGCAATTTCGAACCAAAATACCATTGGCTCCTTTATCTACCCTCTGACCAAATTCAATTCTAAAGATCGTGTTCATAGTAACGAGACTCAAATATTAGGCATTTTTAACCCCGTGTAAAAATAATACCTTAAATGTATATGTTAAATATGATTTTATTTCTCATTTTGCTTACTATAATACTGATTACAATAATGTGTAACTATACTGAAAATAAGCTCTCTACTGCCATTGTTCTACGACATTTGGATATGAAATGTACATCACTGCACATCATACTCCTATGTAATATTTACATGGAGTACGAGAAATATTATTCGCTACACCTTTTGCATATTATTTTTTTTCTTGCATGTTCATTGCAAATGAATGCCATACATTCATCACAAGTTTTGTTTACTTTCCTGTCTTTTCCTCTTGGGCAGTTGGAACATCTTGCGCGCTTCCGATCATTAGCCGTTTGTTGACGTCCGCTGGTTTCATATTCATTTGTGAGCTCAGGGAATCCTGCTGCAACAATGGAGGATATAATTAGTTTTGTTCTTGCCTGTGGTTTTCTGAGACGCCTACACATTTCTTCTTTCAGGAATTCTTTTGCTAATTCTAACAGAAAGTTTATTCGTCCACTATTTTTATTCTTATACTGAAAGATATGTGAATGGAGGACGTACGCGTTAATTCCAGCAAGGTCAACAATATCAAAGAAGATAGCTAGAGGCTATCTTCTCGTACATCGTTCCACAGAATAGTGACGAGCCATTTCGTCATGTATATCTACACCGGATTTAGTTGTTATAGAACAAAATTATCTATGGTTTCAACTGAAGTTCACTTTCACTAATGTCAAACTTTTCATGCATTGTTGACAGCATAATCACGGATTTGCCAGGTTTAGGCACATACGATACGAACACAGTGCTGTCTTTATGTTCAAATATGCTTGAATGTACGTCTCGCTTTTTGCTTGGCAACATTTCTTTGGGAATTTCACCACGATTGATTCTCATGGTTCCTACGAGTGTTATGCTCTTTTTTAGCAGTTATTGACCTAAATCACAACTGGTAAAGAAATTGTCAGTTGTAACATTCCTTCCAGAACCATGCAGGTGACTAATCATATCATACACAACATGTTTTCCCTGGTTCACTTCTCTTGTATCACGAACTTTCCCTGTATATTTTGAGCGTTCAAAAGATATTGGTTAGCACAATCCGCTGCTGCTCAATTGTTGATCCCATACTTTCCTGGCTTGCTTGGGATATACACTTTGAACTCACATTTTCCTCTAAATGTGCACAAGTGTTCATCTACAGTTACGTTACTCCCTGGGCTATACGACAACTTGTAAGCTTGAGTAAAATTTTCGAAAATTTCTTTTATAGCTGCTGCTTTATTCTTAGAAAACTCTTTCCTGGCATCTCGAGTGCTCTTGTCATCGAAACGGAGACACATTGAGGCAGTAATGTAAGTTTTGTTTCACTTATTAGGTATATCAGAACTTACACGTACAATATTTCTTGCAGGATACTTGCCTAACTTTGGCCGACGCGTATCATATTTGTGCTTTCCATTTATACTTGTCAGAAATTTGAATCATTTTCGTCATCACTAGAACGTATAGGCCCATTTTCTACGCTTATTTCGTCCGGTACACCTATTTCAATATCTGTGTGGTTACTATTTGCATCACTTCCATCACTCTCATAAAAGAATATTACCGTCATTAACATCACTGTCTTCTAAATCACGTAAAAAATCTTCGTGTTTGTAGCCCTGTGTTGGACGAATGCCATACATTTTGCTGAATATTCACAACAAAGATATGTGTAACAACACCTTCCTCTTCGCTCAGACCAGAGTTGCCAAGTTGATTTTCTGGGGAAGCTATTTCCACACAGCTTTACTAAGCTCTTTTCACACCCCTTTACTATGTGTTCGGAAATAGGCAACAAGAGTTCGAAAACACCACTTACAATTGACAAAAAAAATCATAACAATTCCAACTGATTTTATCCCTAAATTAGAGTGATCTAAAACACAAATAGATACACTTTTTAGAACAATGCAAAAGAATGTCGAATTGGTAGCCGAACATTTATAGTAACTGGAAGATATCATATATCTTTGCTCCAGAGACATCTAGAAAATGATTACACAGTTAGTTCATATTAGTAACGAATAGATAAAATATCACATAGTAAATATCTGGGGTCTTTTTCGACCCCAAATAGAAATGCATATAAAAAATTAAGAAAAGTTGTATCATAACAAAGCAGTTTTACCCTATAATATAAAGAAAGAATGAAGGAATTAACTTAAGAAGGATGACTTTCCTAACACAAATATCTTTGAATTTATGAACAAATTAGATATGATGGGGTCAAAAATACCCCAGATAATAGACAAGGGTTAAACTTTGTTAAATAGTTTTGGCCTACCAACCCCAGTTCAAGCTTAATTTTATCTTCCTTAAACATTGTAATATTGACTCCAAAATATCAATTTTGAATCATGTTTGATTCAAGGAGTTTAATGTTTCAAAACATTACCATTGCAACGCACCACAGAAGCGCCACTTATTATGTGATCAAACGAACGTAGAAGTAGAGGTTGAAAGATGATAAATTTTGGCTAGTTTAAAATGCAACTTGAATTATGGAAATAAATAATCGATTTGGAAATGTGGTCTCCCATATTTGTAGAAACTGCAGGAAAAGAACTGAAGAAAACAAATTAGCTTTCCTTAGTATAATTATGTGGTAATAAACGAAGGTCGGCTGTTAAAAGTACACATTACAACGAAATTAAATATCATTTGTAGTGTAGTAGTATTAGTAATTCAACTTTGAGTTATTCATGTTAATCTCAAGGTTCCCACTAAATGCTTATTCACAGTTGATTAAAGCTTGCAGCTTAGAATTACAGTTTATTCAAGGTTCATGAATGTTTACAAAAATCAAAGTTTCATATATAGGTTTGATTCAACTTTACATAATCAAAATCACCCTTGATTAATTCTCGAACTTTTCTTGTATTACATTCATTCCGTCAACATTATATCAACCTTAAAGAATGCATACTTTTATACTTCTACCAAGGTTACAGGTCTTTATAATCCAAGTTGAATCAATATATGATCCTTTATATAGTATGGTTTATTTAAGCCCACAATTCAGCTATGTTCCGATGAATAATATTTCAAATAACCTTATATTTATTTGTAATCTGGTAATTGATAACAACACAACGTTTCGTGTTCCCTAAAACAGATTGAATCGACTGAATCTATTCTTGCATAAGTCGATTGGGTCAAAGAACTTTAAGATTGTAGAGTGGAATATTTTATATTTTCATTGATTTATGTTACAAACTTCAATGAAAATTGATTAATGTTTGACGAAATTTTATAATACTCGCTTTTCATTATAGTGTGCTTTCAAGTGCATGATGGAAAAAGAAGAAGGGCTTGTAAGTATTGAAACCTATACTGCAATAAATTTTAAAATATATCTTCGTTAACTCCAGAATAGTATAGGAACACAGAATGAATTTTACAGTTGACATATTTAGTAAGATACATAAACACACAAATTTTACATCGGGGACCTAAGCTTCCGTTTTATTTCCTTATTAGGAACTAATATGCACTGTATATAATAATTTAATATACTTTCACTGATATTTTACACATGTGTAGTTAATTGTGGATAATGGACTGCAATACTTTAGCTGTATGACGATCGTTGCTGAAATAACATGTTGATCTCCAATGAAACGATCCACAAATTACATGACTGATCTCCACATTCACAACACATGCAGTTCCAGGGCGTGTCAGGATTGATGCTTTTCCCTTCCCCACTTCAATTCTTGAACGCAGCGTCGACATCATTCGTTGTTCTTCCACACAAAACGGATAACAGCTCTATGTTCCAGTCCTTACATCTGATTGAATGCCGTCACTGTGCTTTGTGTATAACGCCCCGAGCGTTCAGCATGATTTGTAGTTAATTTGAAACAACTACCAACTGCTGGCAAGGAACTATTGACATATTTACAGAAATATCATAATCACAATATTGTTTTTCTATCTATGTTTACTTATCAGTTAAATTTATTTAGTCCTATGGTGTAATTAAGTACACTAGACACATCTTTGAACCTATGCTAAGAGTTTGAGAAATCACATATTTATAAGGTATTAAGATTCAATTTTAAATAAGTTAATTTTCTTATTAGAATAACCAATTTTTCCCAACATGTGTTAAATCAGTAAGTAACTATTGATGTATTCCGTTTACTTACTTTTGTTATAATCTCACTCACTGAATAAACAATAATATGGAAAAAATGTATACCGTGTGTATACATATTAACCATCGAATGTGCTGGGGAAATAACTTACACTTACATGCTCGTGTGGCGTGATAGACTGCATGCTAAACATTTTAAAATAAAAGAAGAAAAAATAAGAAAAGTATGTTTTAACGTAATTTTCAAATTCTCATATAATTTCAGACAATTTAAATTTAATTTGATAATTAACTAATAACCATATCAACCAAACTAAATATAAGGGAGAATGTCGTTTAAACTAACTTGAACGAGACACGTATCTATAAATACGTTTTAGGAGGGTTTCGGGGATTCCTGGAAGAGGGCCAAAGTGTTTATGAGGATGAAACGTTCATTAAATATTTATAGTCATTCACCAAAATTAAACTAATTGTGCTAAACATTTTGGATTTTGAGGAGGGGTCCGAGTCCCGAATTCGCCCCCTGTACTGAGTAATCAAAACACAATATATACTTCAGAGAAACTACTTGACAAGATTTATCAGATCCTCACCCTAGAGTACTCGCAGAATTTCACACTCTATTTTGATTTTTTGTGGCTATTTTCAGTAGTACAGTAGTTAACATGCACTTTTATACGAAAAATTTCACACATACATGCTCGTGGCATCCATTAGATCCCAAGTGGCTCACACCACAAACCACCGAAACTGCACGGAACTCCGTCACCGACCATTGAAACAAGGTTGGAGGTATATGGAAGTACTAGCAGTCAGAGCGCTATTCATTCATCGCAACAGAAGATAAAATACCATATGTAACCTTTAGGTGTGTTGGACTGTTACAGCAAAGTTAAGAGTTATAATATCTGCAATAAGAAAATTCAACTTATAAAATATCGCAAATTTCGGAAGCTATTTCAAACTGGAATAAGTTCAAAGGTGAAACTATATCAAGTATTGATGAATAACCGAGCATTTTTGAAAATAATAAAGTCTTTATTGATTGATAACTGCAATTCTATTGATAAGCTTGTTAGATAAGCACAGTTCTTTTTATTTAGGAAGTATAATGCCCTAATAGAAAAATATACAAACATGTACAGCAAATGTTAGTTACTCCAGAAATGTAATAATATATTTTTGTTTAAACTAAACCGTAAAAATACGTTTGTTCTCTTTTGAATGTGTAACTATCCATACAAACATTTAGGTTGGTGGGTGATGATATAAATCTATGAAACCGGCTATCGGGATAACGAATTACTCGCACACAGCGGACGCAGATTGACACCATTATACATGTTTAGCGATAGCTATATCTTCCCCACGATGATGCTTGAAATGAATAATCTGACTGCCAGTATTCTTACATATTTCTAAAATTATAATTTTGCAAATTTAATGAGTCAGTAAAGTTTTTACATTTACTTCTATCGATTATTCAATAGGACAGACATGTGACAATTTAAATTACTACAAATACATTAAACAGCTTAAATATTCTTTGCATTTAGTTATCTGTACTGTTTTGATAAGCATACATACTTGGGTATATCCATGTGTGATAATTGAAGGAAATATAATTTCCGATAACTTTTCAAGAAATCTTGTATGTGCTTTTATTTTCAATTCATTTAATCTAAGATCGTGGATGGAAAAACTAGGACAACAGTTATGGATCAGAGTGAGGGGATGAAGAAATACCGAGAAGGAAGTGACGAAGACAAGCGAAAATACGAAAGTGCCAAAAACGATTGCGACAACATGCCAGGTTAGTATTGCGCCTACTATAAATTAAGTCAATTTCAATAATAGCATGTTTATTCCATCATCTCATTGATTGATTGTAAACTGTCCATGAGCTATACCATACAAATAATAGACGGATGGATCAGAAAAGATGGTTGACGCCTTTATCAAACCGCCGGACCTAATAGCTCAAGAGCTAGACCGCGATTTATTTTCCTGCAGAGTGGAAAGGCTTAGTGAATGTTTTATTGCTGTATACGACGTAGGTGTCTCAGAAAACACTCTTACAAATTTCCAGTGATGGAGTGCTGCGTGATTACGTCATCAATCTGGCTACCGCTTTATTACCTAGTTGCTTCATTTAAATATGCATAATGCTCTACTCTTTATGAAAACAGCAATATTCTTTTTTCTTGAATACTTCAAATTTTATCACAAATTGCTTTTGTTATTACTCATGTTTTGTCAACTCCATTCGTTTCCCATAAGGAAAATACCCCAGTTTGAACAGCTATAACCGATAAAATAGTTGTCTTTGTTCTACCATCAAAACGATTGATCTGTAGAACATCACATGTTTGCTTACTAGCGATGTTTGAACTATGAGAAACACAACGTCGCTGAAGAAACAATGCCGACATTTCCGACAAGCAGATCAACACGAGACACAGGTATTACGTCGATTTGCAAAACAGTGACAAGACACTGGCTTTAAATGATATACACATTCTTGATATACTCAGTACGTACATATTTCATATGTCGCAAGCCAGAGTATGTCCGGTGGTGATATTTGTGTTCCTTATTCATCAGCAAAGAAAAAAATGGAGTTTCAGTAAAGTGATTAGAGCACAGCAGAACAGAATTCTTACTTAAAAATAGCAACATGTTGACAAGCTACAGCTTTACTAGTATATCCGAACGGCAATAATTCGCACAACAGAGTTGGAGTCATTGGCGACCAAGTGCGGACTGTATGGGGTGGCTCCACATTTTGTACCCGAAACGTTGAAATAGCTGTTGAATCTGTATTTTCTGGCGTGTTTAACAATGAGCATAACAACCTCACTCAAAATTCCTGGTCGTTTGTATATGATTGCTTCACGTAATGGCGTTGACCATGGACCTCCGCTGCTGGAATATTTATCACCCAGAAGAAGCTTATTATATTCCGGAATTCCTCAACAGATCAATTCCACAAACACTGCGCTAGTACTCAACTCACGGTGAACCTAAAATCGGAGAATTTCGCCACCCGTATATGGCACCACCTGTTCCACCCGGGTAGACCAGTTACCTAATTCCTGTTTCGTATGTACATATTTCACCGAGTGCTTTGTGTAACGTGTTTTTATCCATCCACCTAAAAGCTAATTCAGCTTCGGAAGGTTCACTTGCTTTGTATATAACGACACAAACTTCTTACAAATGACGCCAATGAGTGACTAAGACTGGACTTAATAATCCATCAATTAATATCGTTTTCAACGCGCCCTTGAAAGCGACCCCGTGCGATGGGAGATTTACGAATTGCACCATGGTCCCGAGACTAACGCTTTATAGTTCCGTTTATTGCGTATCCCTGCACGAAGCGACATCTGTCTCCATCAAGTCGCGTGAGGCTCACATAAGCTTAAATCTGATATTGTCTGAAAATCTTATGGACGTGTTATGCTTTATGAGTTCCATCAAGTGGATTAAGAGACCGTACTATCACAACACATCAATGCACTACACGGTTATTGGGACATTGATGTATACAAATATCGGAAATGGTACACAACCTTATGTCTGGGAATTCTCTACGATTGGAGCGACATGTCAAGCAGTGTCGTTTAGCAAACAGGTCTCTGGAGAATACACGTTATACTATTCAAATATTGAGAGTAATACTCCATTTGACTCAATGAACCATTAACCTTCATAGTCAGGGATATGGTTTTGTGCATAAACTTGAAAAATTAGTACGCGCGTAGTTGAAACCAAAGCGAGTGTTCAGTTGCTGTGCTCTGTTTATTAATCATATAAGGGAGTAAAATTATTGTAGAATGGTGACGTGAGACGCAAAATGAGACACTTCGTCACATCACTAAATATTCGTCAATGACCACTCACTCCGCTCGCAATAAGTGATTTCTGAGCTGTGATTGGGATGTGTGCCTATCATCTACTCTATTTTGAATGAATTCCCCTCAACAAGAAAATCTCGGCATAGGTCTTGTGTGAGCGCTTGGAAAATATACGGACTTCATTGTTGTGTAAACGTCATCCCATTATCAATCTTGAAGAGTGATTATCAACTGAGACACAGGGATAATACAGTGCTGCATTAGCCTGTGTAAATAACAATACTTTACCTGAGATTTTACTTTACAAGATTCCAGTACGCATTATGTGATTCAGGGCACCTACCTTGAAAAGAAGTACAAGTTTGGACCGTTCTCCGTTGTGAACACTGAATTCAATACAACATAGCCCACTCTTAGAATTAATGACAGCCTGCACTCTCGCAAGCAGGTAACCTGAAGAATGGCAGACCATTTCCTGCGGAACACAGAAATGAGAAGGTGTATCGATGTGGGTTCGTGTAGTCCAGTACGAGTTCGTCGTTACAAACTATCCCGCTTATGCCGAATTCTACCAAAAAATCCCTGCAGTATAGTCAGGTGCTCGGTCGCGTTCAAAGACGCAATTTTCATTCTTAAAATGGTCTTCGATAGTAGTCAGCAGGAAAGTGGTTAAAATGTCAACGTAACATTGTGTTGTGAGATTGCAATTGAAACCGAAAAGAAGTCAAGTGACCTCTAGCAGAAACATGACCACAATGTCAGCCCCACCACCAAATTTCTTAGTCGGCATTATACAGGCTGATAGATGCTCTTCATCAGGTATATGACTTACCCGCACCCTACCATTATATCGCCATTCTGTATATCGTGATGTATCACTAAACTCAACGGGTTTCTGCTGTTCTATGACCCCTTTCTATGCTCCTAACACCACACTGGGTATCGTTTGGCATTTGTTTATGTGATGTACGGCTTAAGCCAGCTGCTTAGCAATGGAAACCACGTTTTGTCCCTCGCGAAGAAACTTATAATCCTTGGAGTATATTCTCATTAAGTTTAAAATTTATGTGTTTTGGTGGCGATAGATAATTAACGATTACGCTGTACGACCTACTTTAACATTCGATGATCTCTGGAGGTTAACGTATGACGACGGCCAAGTATTTGATTTTAGAAGTCACTCCAAGTTTCCATTTCACTATAACATCGGAAACAGCAGATCTATGGATGTTAACAACGTAGTAAATCTAAAGCACACACTCCTTACACAAGCAACAATATATCACCTGACTGTGTTCAAAGTACGTGAGTACCTCAGACCGTCCCATTCTGCTGTTTGGGCTGCATGCAGACTACTGAGATAGTTGACCATACATTCCACGGGGTAGATAGTAGTATTTTCCGCTCTCTGTGATAAACACAAGTTCCGCGGGGTATACAGATACGTTTAATCGTATAGTGTACCTTATTTACTGGACATTGTGTCTGCTGAATTCTGTCTATTTCATAAATTTTAAACTTAATGTGTGTCCAGTAGCTTTATATTATAACCGAAATTGTATTTCGTAAAGATAAGTAAAAATGAATTAAATGGGTTATTTAACATAATGTTTTTTTTCGTCTTTATCATTATTTTCAGCTTAATTAAATGGAACTCTAGACTATGATTCTGATCATTTTATATATTCTACTAATCTTAATATTCTAGGTAATAGTAAAGTTTTTTTTTGAGACAATGACTTCATGATTTCAATGTTTGGTATATTGTATAATTAATAGGTTACTTCGACTAGTAATTTCTGTGTGTCAATCATATTGTGTTAAGAATTTGCTTTTTAATGTTTAAAAATTATTTAAATAGTTTTAATTCTCCTGAAACATTGTATACTATCAACTTATCACATAAGTAATGTCGTATTTTGCACCGTGAGGAAAAGAATTTTAACTTACCTGGAACAGTATTATTAGTCACGAAAATAGTATATATCGAACTCTATAACACTCTGCCACCTGTCAACAAGCTGCTGAATCGCCTGCTGAAAAATGTCACCGGTTTTGGAGGCAAAGAACTTGGTCACTGTTCATCGCACGTCATCCTCATTTTACAGTGTCGTCCCGGAAAGGTGGTTTTGCAGGATGCGAAAAGACAGTAGTGTGTTGGTGCAAGAAATGGTGAAAACCTTGGGTGTTTCTTCTAGCCTTATTCCTCGAACTTGACACATGAACTTCTTGCTGTGTTTGGGTGCGTGTTATCACCATGGATGAGTAGAACCTTGTGATAAACCAGAACAGGAAGTTTCTACAACAATGCAGTCCGTAGGCGTTCAAGCTGCTGACAGTACACATCTGCATTGATGGCCTGGTTGCGTGGCAAGAGCTCAAAATGGATTATCCCACGGATATCACACCAAACACTCAACATCACTTTCAAGGGCTGGAGATCATGTACCGGCACAGTTATTGTACTACCCATTAGGTACACATTGCCGTTTTCGAGTAATGTTATGGTAGAGAACCCACGTTTCATCCCCTGTCACTATTCTGTCCAGAAATGGCTCATGCCTGTGGTAGGTAAGCAGGGAACTACTGACGTCAACTCGCTGCTTCTTCTGTTAACGTGTTAATTCATGATGTACCCATTTTCCGAGTTTCAGCATGTACCGAAAAGTCCTGCAGATTAGAAAGAACGGTCAAATCGGTGCCATGGAGTTCACTTGCCAGTTCTTCAACAGTTTGCATTTTACTTTATTCCGCTGCTGCTCGCAGGGCATCGTAATCCAGCTGCACACGTCACCCTTCTCGTGGCCTATTGGTGAGGCATGTGCCCCCCAGGCTGAAACGTCTGGAACCACCTCTGACACTTTCCAACTCCCACAGCACGTCGACCATATACGGTATTGACGTTCCGTGTCGCTGCTCTGGTTGGATGTCTGTGGTGTAATTCACACACAACGACTTAACTTAAGTGATTCTCCGACACTGCCATGATCAAACACAAGCTTATCTTCCAAGACGTGGAGTAGATCGTTTTCCGTCTAGATACTATTGCACAATATAATGCCCTTTATGACTCAGCTATGGCACGTGCTGTCTACTTCACTAACCACTAGTTAGAAGGCGTCATTGCAGTGGTCATGGCACATGCGATATTACTTGTGGAAAAACCCGGTATCACATCTGTTTTTTCATTGGGATAACATCAGCAAATTGAAATATGTTTCCCAAATACTGTTGTAATATATTCACTTTTAAGATTGTATTTAGACGCAATAATCAGAATATGTCTGAGAGCTTGGCCCTTCATACCACATACAAAACTGCCGTACTCGAATTGATAGAGAATTAACGTAGCATTCGTGAGGTCCTTGGTCTGATACCATCGGCCGTCCAACTTGACAGACGTATTTTGAGGGATTTGTTTTAGTCACACTAGGGAAATTCCAGGATGGTATCTTCGCTCCGACCCAGGCCAAATTCATTCCTTACATATGTTCCGACGTTAACCATGGATGTCTAAATATCATAAGTAAGTTAAAATTAAAT
>JAGDQP010032660.1:0-21156 GCA_022664845.1 Lepisma saccharinum | reverse complement strand
ACACGAGAAAAGACGATCTTCATTCTCACCATCTCAGATTTAGTTAAAATTTGGCACAGGTGTACTTTTGATTTTTCTTTTTCTTTTTTTTTATTTTTTTTATTTTTCAGACTTCAGGTTAACTCGGTATTCATCAAGGCCCTTAAGCATCATTCTCCGGGTGGGTCCTTGTACTCCCAGTCCGCCTCTGATTACAACTAGTATTTTTATTTCAAATTAAATAAATTTTCAAAGAACCAATTTAATACAAAGGGACACTCTAGATGACTCAGTTGAATTTCTTGGGTGGATGCGTCGTGCGTGGCTTTGTGTCTGTTGCGAGGCCGATCCGGGGAATTATTATTTTCTAACAAATAAAAATTAAATATGCACAATTATTTTCGTTATCCCAAGGACGAAAGTAGCCCTGAAAGGCTAGAAGTCCCTTCTGGGTGGCCCTGTGGGCCCTAGGTAAATTTACCTTATGGCAAATGTATCACTACAGTAGCATGCTTATATGTTGTTTTCGCCAGCGATTCCAAGAACTTGTTGAGGAAAAAGCTGTTTTCTGTGCTGTTTCTACGATGAAATTCTGTCTGGAAGCTGACAGAAGAAGGGAAACAACAGGAAGAGTTCAGTGTTTCTTATTATTTCCTTCAACCAGAGGCAGATTAAAGTCAACTGGAATCCTCAGCACAGCCCAAGGATTCCTGCTTCACATAACACATGTATAGTCGGATAACATAAGCATCCTATTTAATCCCTCAAAAATATCTATACGTAAGAGTTCAAAGAGGTAGGTTGTTTTCCTTCTTTCTTACAAAGGTTTTCATGCATATGAAAATTGCCCCCTTCGTGGGAGAGATTAGCAAGTTATTGGTATTTTACCATTCCTTGATACGTATTTGAAGTAATAATAATGACAAAATTATGATTTAAAAGTAACTTAAATGACAAAAATTAACAATACTATGAAACATTCTATTTTACAGAATAGCCTTTCAAAAATTCAATATACTATATAGCTCCATGGTCACTCACTCACTGATCAAAATTCCCAGGCCAAATTATTGGAGCTAGAAACACCAAATTTGGTATGAAGATGTATGACCATGAGTAGGTAAAGAAAAAACTGCAACATTTTGAAAAAGTCGCCATCTTGGATCCAAAATGGCCGCCAAACCCATTGTTGTATATTATACACAGCCTAAACGGCTCGGGCCACTGAAACAACATTCGGTATGAAGGTACAACATCGCTAATAGGTTAGGGAAATATTACGAGATGTATCCAAACATGCCACCTTGGATCCAAAATGGCGGACATAAAAATCCATTTTCCACACCGTTTGAGCTAGAGATTCAAAATTTGGCATAAAGGTGCATTATGACGAGCAGTTTAGAAAACTATTACATTTGGGAAAAGTAGCCATCTTGAATTCAAAATGGTCGCCCAAAAACCCATTTCCCACACCGTTTGAGCTAGAGAAATGAAATTTTACATGAAAGTGTACTATTACAAGTAGGTCACGACAATGCAAGAAAACGTTCAAAAAAGTCGTCAATTTGGATTCAAAATGGCCGCCAAAAGCCCAATTTCCAAACCAGAGAAACGAAATTTTGTATGAAGGTGTATGACCAATAGTAAGTAACAATAAATGGGGGCAAACCTCCCCTTTGGGGGTGCAGTGTCCCCTGTGGGAGGGTGCAGATGGACACCATGGCGGTTTAGTTTTGCAGAGATTCTGGTTAAGATAAAGTGGGCACATCCCCCAATACTACTAAAGTTGGGATCGCAGCCCCCACGGGGGTCTGGGTGCTGCGTCCCCAGGGAAGCAAAGCGAGTCTATATAATATATAGTCCCATGGTCACTGACTCACTCACTCACTGATCATCAATATTCCCAAGCCAAACTACTGGAGCTAGAAACACCAAATTTGGTATGGAGGTGTATGACCAAGAGTAGGTAAAGGAAAACATCCGCCTTTTTGAGTAAGTCGCCATATTGGATTCAAAATGTCCACTAAACCCATTGTTGTATGGAATACACAGCCCAAACCGCTGAGGCTAATGAAATGAAATTTCGATGAAGGTACAATATCACTAGTAGGTTATGAAAATATTACAAAATGTCTCTAAAGACGCCATCTTGGATACAAAATTGCGGAACCCAAATTCCATTTCCCATACCGTTTGTGCTATAAACACCAAATTTGGTATGAAGGTACATGATCACTAGTAATGTTGGAAAACATTACAAAATATTTTAAAAGTCGCCATCTTGGATCCAAAATGGCCGCCAAACCTATTGTTCTATAGAATACACAGCCTAAACTGTTGCAGCTAGAAACATCAAATTTGGTATGAATGTACATTATCACTACTAGGTTACTAGAATATTACACAATGTATCCAAAGACACCCTCTTGGATCTAAAATAGCGGGCCTAAAAATCCATTTTCCACACCGTTTGAGCTAGTGATACGAAATTTGACATAAAGGTGCTTTATGACGAGTAGTTTAGGAAAATATTACAACATATTCAAAACGAAGCCATCTTGGATTCAAAATGGTCGCCCCAAAACCCATTTTCCACACCGTTTGAGCTAGAGAAATGAAATTTTACATGAAGGTGTACCATCACAAGTAGGTCACGACAATATAAGGAAACGTTCAGAAAGTCGTCAACTTGGATCCAAATTGGCCTCCCAAAAACCCAATTCCGAAACCATTGAAGCTAGAGAAACAAAATTTTGTTTAAAGGTGTATTGCCAAGAGTAGGTTACAATAAATGGGGCAAACTTCCCTTTTGGGTCGAAGCACCCCCCCCCCTTCCGTGGGAGGGTGCAGATGGACAGCATAGTGTTGTAGTGCTGCAGGGAGATATTGATTAAGATAATGTGGGCGCAGGCTCCAACACTACTGAAGTAGGGGCGCAGCCTCCACGGGATCTGGGGAGCGCCCCTAGTGAAACAAAACGGGTCCATATACTATATAGCCCCATGCTCACACTCACTGACTCACTCACTGATCAAAATTCCTAGACTAAACTACTAGAGCAAGAAACATCAAATTTGGTATGAAAGTGTATGACCATGAGTAGATAAAGGAGACATTTTGAAAAAGTCGCCATACACCTTCATACCAAATTTGATCCATATAATGGCCGCCAAACCCATTGTTGTATACAATATACAGCCTAAACCGTTGGGGCTAGCAAGATCAAGTTTAGCATAAAGGTACATGATCACCAGTAGGTTACGAAAATATTTTCAAATTTCCTAAAAGTCGCCATCTTGAATCCAAAATGGGGGACCCAAAAAAATCCATTTTCCACATCGTCTGAGCTAGACAAACGAAATTTGGTATGAAGCTGTATGACCAAGGGTAGTTTAGGAAAATATTGCAAAATGTTGAAAAAGTCGCCATCTTGGATCTAAATATTCCACCTGAAAATCTATTTTCTAAAGCACTAAGGCTAGTCAAATGAAATTTGGTATGAAGATGTACCATGACGAGTAGGTTACAAAAAATGGGGCAAACCTCCCCTATGGGGGAACAGCCTCCTCGGTGAGGGGTATATTTATACCATGCAGGCGTAGTCCGCCAGAGAGAACCTGGTTACGTTAAAGGGGACGCAGCCCCCAAAAATCCCCAAGTTGGGAGCGCAGCTCCCACGGGGGCCTGGGGTCAGCGCCCCCAGCGAAGCAAAACGTGTCCAAATACTATATAGCCCCCTAGTCACTCACTCACTGGTCATCAATATTCCTAGGTCAAACTACTGAAGCTAGAAACACCAAATTTACTATGAATGTGTAGGACCATGAGTAGGTAATGGAAAAGATCCGACATTTTGAAAAAGTCCCCATCTTAGATGAAAAATGGCCGCAAAACCCATTGTTGTATAGGATACACAGCCTAGCCGCTGGGAATATTGAAATGAAATTTTGTATGAAGGTACAACATCACCAGTAGGTTACGAAAACGTTACACAGTGTATCCAAAGACGCCATCTTGAATTCAAAATGGTGGACCCAAAAAAAATCAATTTTTCACATCGTTTGAGCTAGAATTATCAAATTTGGTATGAGGGTACATGATCACTAGTAGTTTTGGAAAATATTAAAAACGTTGAAAAAGTCACCATCTTGGATCCAAAATGGCTTCCAAACCCATTGCTGTATTAAACACAAAACCTAAACGGCTGCAGCTAGAAACATCAAATTTGGTATGAGGGTACATTATCACTAGTGGGTTACTCAATGTATCAAAAAACTCCATCTTGGATCCAAACAAAAACCATTTTCCAAACCGTTTGAGCTAGAGATACGAAATTTCGCACAAAGGTACACCATCACTAGTAGTTTAGGAAAATATTACAACATATTAAAAGCATCGCCATCTTAGATCCAAAATGGCCGCCAAAAACCTATTTTCCACACTGTATGAGATAGATAAATGAAATTTTACATGAAGGTGTACCATCACAGGTAGGTAATATAAGAAAACGTTCAAAACGTCGAGAACTTGGATCCAAAATGGACGCCCGAAACCCAATTTCCAAACCATTGAAGCTAGAGAAACGAAATTTTGTATTAAGGTGTATGACAAAGAGTATTTTACAATAAATGGGGCAAACCTCCCCTTTGGGGGCGAAGTCCCCTGTGGGAGGGTGAAGATGGACATCATGGCGGTGCAGTCCCGCAGAGAGATTCTGGTTAAGGTAAAGGGGACGCAGCCCACACGGGAGTCTGTGGGCAGCGAACCCAGCGAAGCAAAGCGAGTTCATACACTATATAGCCCATGGTCACTGACTGACTCACTCACTCACTCACTGATCAAAATTCTCAGCCAAACTACTAAAGCGAGAAACTACCGTGCAGACGCAGTCCGCCAGAGCGAGTCTGGTTACATTAAAGGGAGGCAGCAGTCCAAAACCCCCAAGTTGGGAGCGCAGCTCCCACGGGGGCCTGGGGGCAGCGCCCCCAGCGAAGGAAAGCGAGTCAATTTACTATATAGCCCCTTGGTCAATAACTCACTGACTCACTGATCATCAAAATTCCCAGGCCAAACTACTGGAGTTAGAAACACGAAATTTGATATGAAGGAGTAGAACCATAAGTAGGTAAAGGAAAACATGCGACATTTTGAAAAAAGTCTCCATTTTGTATCAAAAATGGCCTCAAAACCCATTGTTGTATAGAATACACAGCCTAAACGGCTGGATGTACAGGAATGAAATTTGGTATGTTGATATAATATCACTAATAGGTTCCAAAAATATTACCAAATGTTTCCAAAGTTGCCATCTTGAATCCAAAACGGTCGCCGACTCCATTGTTGTATAGAATACACAGCCTAAACGTCTATAGCTAGAAACATCAAATTTGGTATAAAGGTACAACATCACTAGCAGATTAAGAAAATATTACCTGATTTCTCCAAAGACGCTATCTTGGATTTAAAATTACCGGCTCCAAAATCCATTTTCCACGCCGTTTGAGCTAGAGATACGAAATTTGGCATAAAGGTGCACTATGACAGGTATTTTAGGAAAATATTACAACATTTTGGAAAAGCATCTTGGATTACAACATCTTAAATTCAAAATGGCCGCCCAAAAACCTATTTTCCGCAGCGTTTGAGCTAGAGAAATGAAATTTTACATGAAGGTGTACCATTACAAGTAGGTCGCGACAATATAAGAAAACGTTCAAAAAGTTGTCAACTATTATCCAAAATGGTCACCAAAAAAAAAACAATTTCCAAACCACTGAAGCTAGAGAAACGAAATTTTGTATGACAAAGAGTAGGTTACAATAAACGGGGCAAACTTCCATTTTGGTAGCGCAGCCCCCGTGGGACGATGCAGATGGACACCATGGCGGTGCAGTCCCACAGAGAGATTCCGGCTAAGATAAAGGGGGCGCAACCCCCACGAAGCAAAGCGAGTCTAACAGATGTAATTGCAAATATCTATTAATCTGGTAGAAAGTTGCGCTTGTAACAGCCTAGTTGCTGTTCCATTTTATTTTTATTTTCTCCCCCTTTTATTTTCTTAGTCTCCGTTTTTGTTTCCTTTCTGTGTGTTCTCCTTAGCTCATTCTCTTTGGTTGGTTTTAGACTCTTTGAGCGTGTTTCGTTTGGATTTTGCTTTGGATTTTTATCGTTATCCATCCAGGTTTTCGTTAGTCACGCAGCAATGATTTGGATCTATCGCTTGTTTTGATTGGACCCTAGTCAATGCTTCGTGACTTGTTTTTTGCTGATTGGTGTGAATCAGCCTTCTTCTCCGTTTGGTGGGAGAACTGCTCCCCCACGCCATGTTAGTTAAGTTCCAATTTTAAAGATGAGACGAGTGGATGTCTGGGCTTTCCGTCATCTGTACTTCCTAAGCCCTGTCTACGAGAGGTAGATATAAACACCAAATTTAGTATCATTTTCGATTTAGACTGTTTTCGTCCATACCGGAAAATATATTATAAATCGTATTAAGAAGAATAAAACCGATACTAGTGCTATCAGGACTTTTTCAGCGACATTGTTTCGGAATTTTCACTTCATTAAAATTATATATTATTTTGTTTTGAGGTTATTTATCAAAATGTATAGTATGTTCTAAATTTCAGTATGGGGCCACTATTAACCGAATTCTTACATTACAAGTATCGGTTCGTTGGATTTTAATAATCATATGCCAATTTCTCGTCTCCAGTTTTCCAAATCTATTCGAAATTCCCGGTTAGCCATGTTTGACAGCTACCGTATATTTTCCTTATTTGATCAAATTAGCAACATGTCTCTTCGACTATTTTTGCGTACCGTTTCGATGTTAATAGTAAATTTTATATTATTCGACATGGTTCGATAATTTTGGTTTCAACTCCAGCCACTATTCTCCGATGAAAAAGTCATATTTTATAACAATATTTTGCATTTTCAAGATTTATTCAGAACGTCTTTTGTATAAGGTAGTAATCATCTGTAATGACGTCACACAGTTAATAGCGTTAAAGTGATTCTTTCTATACGGTGTATTTTGGACTAGAACTTCTTTCGTGTAAGTAATTCTGTAACAAAACTTTTCTAAATTATATAACAATATTTCGGGAATAATTTGTGAAAATATCAACGAAATTTATTAATGATTATAGAAATTATGGACATTTATATGTGACTACGCAACTTTCAGTTCTGCTTAATTAATTCAATGTATACCAGCGATTCAAATTTGTTTGTTCCTACACCTCGACTGTAATTCTGTTCAGATTCTTATGATATTATCATATCCGAAAACGTGCGATGTGTAAATTCAAAGTAATAAATTGAAATTCTGAAATTTTTATATTTCTTCGAACAATCTTGAGTTTATGTTCAGTGAACGTAGTGTAGAAACCTTTCAGTTAACCAGGTACGATCTACGGCATTAGTTGATAATCCTCTTACAGTATTTAGTAATATTTATAATGTGCAGTGAGTTATTTAATGTTTGTCTTTATATTCATTGGAAATTAGCTACAAATCGTTACGTGAAGTTGACAGCAATTGATACTCATTATTTCTGTGTTTCGGTAAACCTATCGTATTGAGTGATGTGATTTTAATTAGATTAGATCGGTTCATAAATCCGTAGACCAGTGGTAGGATTCTTTCGCCAGCTGAGAAGTGATAACTTGGGAAAGTAACTATTTATTGAATTTCTAGTTATTTCTGCGTTGACATATGAAGTGACTCCAGCATGTGATTTGTGTAAATAAATATTATTTGCATTTGTCCGTTATGACACTACGTTTGTGTTCGTTCGTCTTTATTTCAGAAATTGCGATTCCAGGCTACAGGTGTGGGCCCTACTAAGGTAAAGGTAAGACATGGTCTTTTGCCAGCCTGTAGACTTCGAAGTGAGTAAAGACATAGTATGAGTCACATATGAGTCGTTATGCGTATCATCGTTTGAGATTATTTCCCAAGTAAAGATTTGCGTTTTCTTTCTTAATCTGTCGCTAATCTGAACCAGCTGGTACTTCGGAGTATGAACTGACGATCTAATTAAACGATTGGAGGTGTCGCCTTACCGGTATTTCCTCCCTCGATCTAAATTATTTTTTTTACAGCGATCACAAGGATCTGGAATCCTCTTTCCCAGATATTCTTACATCTGGAAGGTATTTCTGCGCAGCTCGTCTGGGGTGTAGAAAATGTTTGGAGCTAGAGGTTAGGTTAGATGCGTTGCGTGGGTACTCTAGGCTCCTGCCGACCCTATTTGTCTGTGTGATCCTCTTTTGGGATCATTAGGTTGGGGGCGTTTCAGTATTTTGCGACTCCAGCCAGGGTTTCCAAAAACCTGTGCATTTCACGCTTGTGGCAATTTTTCGTGTTTATTCATGTTTTCTCTTAACAAATAAGTAATAATACACCATAGGTTTGAAATTATCAATAAACAATATAGTACATTTTAATTTGGCACTTTGAATAAAACTACTCTAATGCATTATGTATGGACTTACCTGAACTCCGCCACATTTTATACTTGTTCAAATCTGCGCTTACGTCGATTCACTATCTAATTTCTATATCCAATTTCCTGGTTCGAGTAAGCACAGGTGGGACGAGATCTCTTCTTTAGAGAAAATTTTCTACGTGTGGTGGTTTTCGTTTCTTTCTCGCTGTCTATTAATGACGATCTGTCATGCCAGATGTGGATGTTTGGTATTGAAGTTTTCATGTTTAATGATTTTATTTAACTTAATTTAATGTATTGACAGAAAACAACATATAATGGATCCAATAATAGTATTCAAGAAAAATATAATTAAAAAATATGACTAAAAATTGTGAAACACTTTTGTTCAATTAGTTCGAATTTCTTTATATTGGTGACGTTTATATGAATTTCTGTTTCCGATTTAGCTACAACATTATAGGCTGCACCAACCCTCCACATGCATGACTTCATTATGTTCGTTCCACACTTATTCATACGGAAAAGACGATTTTGGACTCGAGTTTTACCTGTTGGAACTCGAACCTTTAGACTTGAAAGTAATTGAGAGCAATCTATTTTGTTATGGTTATGAAATAGTGTATAGAGGAATAGAGTACTTGGCAGTATTCTTCTATAAAATGCAGTACTCAAGGCTCTTGAAATTATCCTTCAGTAAGCAGGTATCCTCTGGGGATAAATTTCAGTTTCTTTGTACGTTAAATATCTCATGTTTTAAGAGATTTACTTTGGTCTGTGAACTTCATATTAGGTTTGCACCGAACGTATGAATAAAATTTGAAAGGTCTGTCTACAGATTTGCTTGAGTTCTTGGCCAATTGTAATAATAAAACTCAAATTCCTACAAGCACCACTTAGTATGTTGTCAACGTGAAAATCAAACGTTATTTTGGAGTCATACAGAACAACCAAGCTCTTTGCAGTTTCCGAGGACGGGAGGATAGCTCCATCAATTAAGTAGGCACAATGAATCAGGTTCTATCTCTTGTGTAAGTCACAACTGCATAATTGTTAACATTTACGTTCATTTCATTATTTTTACACCACTCAGTAAAAATTATTGATATCACTTTGAAGTAGACATTCCGCGCGTGAGTAAATGGATAAATTTTAATATCCAAACGATGTCGGTCTATTAATTGATGGAGGAGTAGGGCAAAATTTGTATTGATTTTATGGTGGTAGAGAAGGTCTAATTCTTTCATAAACTTACCTTTGTATATGTATAAACGAACACGTCAATGTAATTCTATTCACATAAGACTTCAATATTTATGCAGTTGATGGTTAAGACACTGAAGATAGCCATGACATAGAAACAATACTAATTTACCTAAGTTTTTTTAGCCTCCAAGTAGTCCCTTTTCATATGCAAGCACGCAAATACCTTTAATATTAAATATAGTTTGTTTGTCTTTTTCAACTTAAACTACTGAAAGATTCTCTGAAAGTTATAATACATGATGGACTTATCAGATTGTGAACAAACTTTCGCAGTCTACTCCTCTTCTCGTATTCCTTCAAATTATTTCAACACGTAAATGTTATGTTGCATATTGAACAATGTAGCTGTATCATATTTTGGTTAAAAAAATGGGTGCCTGTAAACGTTTGAAATTGCCTCACGACTTGCTGAAAATTAAAACCATTCTTGATAAATTTATTACTATGTAAAATAAAATTAAGGATAAGTTTCCAATATTACCGTATTGTCTGAACTGTTTTTAATTTAAAAGAAAGACTTTCTATGAAAGTCACAGATTATCGTTATTATTATTATTAATATTTTATATTATACTATATTTTATTTTACTTTATCTTTGTAAACTGTTTTCATACAAGAATATTGGTTGTTGTGATAATCCATGTTTGTTATTATATGTATCAACACAGTGTTGTAACTTTGTTGTGTAGCTGTTCTTAGAACGTTAATAATAAACCATTATTATTAGTAGTAGTAAAGGTAACCAAAAAAGTTTTTTGCCATTCTAGAGCAGTGATAAACAAAGAACGATACAGGGACGGTTGGTCTAGAAAGCCCCTGGTACGCCTGTTCGTGGTCAAGTAGCGCGCAGTGCTGACCATACAGCCGTCACTCAGGTGTAGGCAGTTCCACCAACCGCGGACAGATGGCGTTGGAGCAGGATCAGGGCCTATCGGCCTGTCACGCCAATGGTTATTTTGTTAATACAGTGGACGGTACATACCTTTAGGTTTCGAAGTAAGCTCCATCAGCATCCAACACTTTTTGCCAACGTTCCTGATGCTGCACAATACCCTGGTGATAAAAGTCGGCGGTCTTCCAGGAAAAGAAGTCCGTGAGTGCGTTCCGCAGGTCTCCCTCATTGGCGAAGGATCTCCCACAGAGGTGATTGTCGAGGAAATGAAACAGGTGGTAATCTATTGGCGTAAGGTTCGGTGAATATGGTGCATGGCACAGTGTCTCCCAGCCAAGTTGCTGAAGGGTCTACCGAATACTCTTTGCCATATGTGGCTTGGCATTTTCGTGGAGGAACAGCACACCCTTGCGTTTCATTCATGCCGGCTCCTTCTGCCACAATGCACGGTGTACCGTTTACAGCTGCTGTGAGTAGAGGTCAGCAGTGATAGTGTAACCAGGTGGAAGGAGCTCGTAGTGCACCACTTAGGGACAAGTCCAACATAGAGCATAATCTTTCGTGGGTGCAGAGGAACAGGGTCACGTGGTGAACCGATCTCTGAAGTGTCATAGAGGATCCCCTTTCCGTCACCAGTGAACAAGCAATCAAATATGGGTGTGTCCAGGTGCCGAGTGAGCAAGGACAAACACGCTGTCACTCGTTGTTTCTTGTTGGCTGCCGACAGTGTGGGGTTCCCACTTGCTTAACATGTATGACCTCCCTATCCTATACAGGTGCCGTCTGATTGTTTCAGCAGAAACATGGAACCTTTCTGCAAGTTCATCACACGTTACACCACTGTCCTCCTCGGTGGCTGCTTTCAGGGCCTTGTCATCCAACACATGTGGTCGTCCACTGCGAGGTTCATCAGCAAGGCTCCCATCTCCCGAACGGAATTTCTAGAACCAATGCCTGGCGGTGCGCTCGTTCACGGTATTCTCACCAAATGTCTGGCATATGCGGCGACTTGATGCGGCAGCTGATAGGCCCACTTTAAAGTCATACAACAAACACACGCGAACAAGCTGCTTCGATACCTCCATTTCGCTTTTACATTGGACGAGCTATCACTGCTGTGTGTGAGCACCGTGCTTATATTACTGAAGGTCGATGGTCAAAGTAACTCCCGATCGCTTAGCAGGCACGTGGGTCATTTCGTTTCCTCTCTGTGAGCGCATGATTAATGGGCCGACAATTTTTTTTTTACCTTGTATTATTATTATTATTAAAGCGGATATTATACACATTCCTACTACACAGCATGCTTTTTTTACTTTGAATGTGTTATAGGGAACTCCACGGCATTTACATACTAACAGCCAAAAATGAACACTGTTGTATCTGATTGACTACAAATCGTTTAATTGAAGTTGTAGCTTGTTTTTTGTTGAACCGTTGCACTTCAACAAGCCAAACAATATATTTGCGTGTAATAACTCGTGTTCTGTATTCAAACAGTTGCGTTGTTAAGCCCAATTGAATTTTTCTAGTTCATTTAATGATAGTATCTGCTCCCAGAACAGGATATATTTGGTACCGTGTAAAGTTTGTTTGGTATCCATTACTGTTTGGCTCTTAGAGGAAAGTGCCCAAACCGGCCCTACATTTTGTTTTTGAATTTAAAAAAATAGAAAACCGTAAAATAAATATGTTTTCAAAGTATGTAATATTTACTTTAAAATGGTATACACCATTTACATTTTACTTTTAGAAAATGTAATTAAAACTTAGTATACATAAAAAAAATCAGAAATCTTACACTTTGGCGATTTGAAAAATAGTTGCGAAAACCGGACCCTTTGTAAAAATAATCAAAATAACACTAAACAAAATCATAAAAAGGTATTAAATGAGAGAAAACATAATTTAGTTTCAAAGTAAAAGTATAATAGAACAATTACAGGTTTTAGTTTTTAAAATAGATACAGAATGCATTCAAAAAAGATGCAGAAAATGTATGACAGTATTAAATCGTTTAGTGACAAAAATCGCAGATGTACAGTTACTTACAAAACTAAATTGAGGTTGGAATTCTAAGAAATACTTGTTCTTTCCTCTATGAAAATTGTTTCACTGTACGCCTAATAGTTAGATAACCAACCTGACAGTACAAATATGCACCAAAATATGGCGTGTCAGGATATTTCTCCATTTGGAGGAAGAAAGCTTTAGATCTTCTGCATCATCTAGAAAACCACGAGAGAGTTAGACAGAAATCCCATTCTTGTCTTGTTCAAACACACACGCAGAGAGAGAGAGAGAGAGAGAGAGAGAGAAAGAATGGAAGAAGACGGGGAAAGAGCGAAAAAAGAGAGGAGAAATCAAGGAAAAAGGGAAAGAAAAAATGGCGCAAGGCATGGAAATAAATAAAATGTAATACTTATGAACACACAGTCGGCTTATGAACGCATTCTCTAAACCCCATAAATAAAATTCAAATTCATTGTCAATTCAAAGTGCGTAATGTTAATTACAGGACATATATATTAAATCGAATTTTAATATACCGTGGTAGAAGGAACTCACAAATAGAGACAGAAATGTTATTTTTAAAAAAATTATACGATTTCTTTTAAAAATAGACAATTTTGTGTGCCAGGTTTGAACTAATTAACTCAATTTGCTTTTTTAAAAATTGGATTTTTTAGTGTTCGAACTTGCGACTGTAGGCACAAGAGACCATCATTTAACCATCAGACCAACGAGACTTGTTTATTCTGCTTATAATAATACAGTATTTATTGTAACGATTTCATAACAAAACAAATATGATATTTTCCATGTGAAAGCATTGCTTTTATATACTTAAGATAGAAAATTAGGCGGAGCAAATCAATACGTTTTAATTTTAAAAAATCAAAAACGTGTAAGAGTTTCATCAACTAACTAACTTCTTGGTTTCATCGGACACGCTGAAGTACATGAACAACAACAACTTGCAAATCTGGTGCCTGATTGGATCCCGCCACCCAATCACATATCCTCTACACAAAGTGAATATTTAATTACCACCCTCACTGATTCCTATCCACCCCCTGTTCCTACTACATTTTGAAAGATAGTTCTGAAATCTAGGATATATATAAATAAACCGCTGAAGGAAGCGAGTTTAATGGTTGATTTAACAACACATTTGTTATGGTCTATGTAGCTAAATGGTCAGCAAGTCAGACTACCATTCTGAACTCTCTCATGGTTCTCTAAATGATGCTGAAGAACTAAAGCTTTCTTCCTCCAAATGGAGGAATATCCTGGCATGCCATGTTTTGGCGCATATTTGTACTGTCATGCTAGTTGTCTAACTATTAGGCGTGCAGTGCAACAATTCTCCTGGAGGAGAAAGCTAGTACTTCATATTATTCCAACATCCATTTACTTTTGTAAGTAATTGTACACATCCTTTTCAGACCCAGTACAATCCTTATGGGGACACAGCGACCACATAACGCACATGATCCAAACTTTATACATAATACAAATACAGGCAGAATTTAAACATGAGAAAATAGTAACTCAATAAACTTACTTCTGCTCATTTACACACAATTGTTCGGTATTATATTTCATCTTTAACGTTAGAGAAACGTTTAGTATAAACTACTGGCAAATTTTCGTGTAAGTATACGGTGGCAAGACCCCCTTCCCCCCGGACTACTTGCCTTGTTCCTGCACGTACACTTTGACTACTTTAAAATTATAACTGCGTATTTTTCCAAGTCTCTAACATAATTACAAAGCGAACTACATTTTCAATGTTCCTGCATGACGTCACATCAACAAATCACGAGTTTCGGGACACGGACACTATAAGCGGGAATAGTATGTCTCTTTTGCTATAGCTTTGCTATTAAGCGACCTAAAAATACAATTTTATAGAAAAAACTGGCAACACTGCTAAGTTGGTTGCTTGGCAACGTAGGCCCTCTCAGTTTTGTGTCGAATAATGTTTATGTCAAGTTTCGCGCATCTAGGTCTAACTGAATGGAAGCAATTTGAACACTCGATATTTAATGAGCTGGCAACACTGAACCGCTGCACCAATCAAGATGGTTCCAGGGGTCCAAAGCTAGTTCGGTCAAGACCTTTCCAACGACACCTCGAGCATCTCTGTACAATAGTAGTTCTTGAGATTTAATTTCTGGACACGGACGGACAGAATGAGCAGAATTATAAGATCTTTTTAGATATAGCTATGCTATCAAGGGCCCTAAAAATATGAGAAAATAATCTATTTTCACATTTTATTAACTTTGACTGAAATCAAATTATGAATATCAGAAACATTTCGCTATGTGATGACAAATTTATCAACTCTTTATTGTTTAACTTCTCCTAGTATATGGGTAATTTCGAATATCGCCTTTCATTCATGGGATCTTGAGTTCAATTCCGGATGGTACTAATACGTTTCATCTGAGTCCAGTCAGTCCAAGGAAAATTTTACTGGCGAAATCATAAATTTAGTAGTTATTTTTCAATTAGTTCTTTATGGAAATTTAAGAAATGCGTATTTCTTTTATTTTCCGAAATAAAAAATCTGCCGAAATATTGCGTTCCAAACTTCATTGTTAACAACTATTAAAGATCAAAACGTAGCATGAGATACAAGGGGTGGTAAAAAAAAAAATGACTATTGTGATAAACACTATATTTTTTAAGCTTGCAACTTATCCGCGTTTGTTGCCTTCAAAATAGTTCACTTCTCTAGCAACACACTGCCTCCAACCTTTCAGATTTTTAGATTAACTAAGGAAGTGCAATATATTGTTAAAGTAACATTAGTGTCTATTGTTATTTTTAATTTTTAGCACATTCCAGTCAATATTCATTGTTTTTAACTTTCGTTATACCTCCACAAACCCCCGAATAAAATCTCCTGGAAGAAACATTGAATATAGGCCTATTGGTCTTTAAACTTACATATCAAATAAGGAATCTTGTCCAATCCATCAGTGTAACATACCCACTTATTTGGGTGAAGATATATCGTACATTATAATTAAGATAAAGGACAAAAGTAGTGATACTTCATGACTACATTTTCTATAATATGACTAAAGTACATGAACAGGTATGGATATCTTTCCACCACTTCAGATTGTTACAATGTCCACCTTGACGACATCTGCTTGAAAGCGCAGATTTCTCTCCCTTATGGAATAACACTAGTCAACAAATTTAAACTTTTTTTTTTGTAACATGAGAGAAAACACCTGATCTTAAAGGAACTTTTTGCGCTGAATTCGAATATGCATTCAGTTTTTCTTCATCACGTACAGATTTCCCGCGACAGAGGGATTTTGGGAAAATTACCTAAAAAATTCCCTTTTTCACATATTTTATATTCCTAGCTCTTGTCCCCTTACGTATAATAACACAGAAATTATTCCAAAGTAAATTTTGATTGATATATAATAAACCCTCCAAGTCTCATAATCGCATTATTCTTTCTAGAGAAATAAATATATTTGTATGTATACTGTGTGTACTGTTTATTGCACCACATAACATTGCTTTCAGATCTCTTGAATTTGAAACAAAAAACTATTTGCTGTATTACCACAAACAAAGACATAAAATAGAATACAATACAATTTACATGTATGACAATTTACAATAAACAATAATACAAATATACAAAATGTCAAGAATAAGCCATTGAAACTACCAGAATATATGAAACTTCCATTGAGTTACAAAAATATACACTACTTCCTTCTTTTGTAAGAAGTGTTGCGTTCTCTAACAAGACCCCAACAAATCCTCTATCATTGAAAGATCCCATCGTCCCTGGTACCTTTTCTCCATTGCCATTATGTCTTGGTGGAATCTTTCTCCGTGTTCGTCGCTGACAGCAACTAGATTAGCAGGAAAATGCTAAGGTGGGAGTGTAAAAACTGGATTTTTAAAGACATCCTACAACCAACTCTTTGTATTTCTGTAGCATGTCCTGTACGATTTACTGTAATTCTCCGCTTTGTTATTGCCCGAAACGTTGCACACAACACACTTAAATGCTGTCCAGGCAGCTAGCTCGGCACTGTTTACCTTGCTATCAAAGTGAACGTTGGATCCGTGGATGTAGATGTTGATCTCGATGGTTCATCATCAGACTCTTCTCGGCATATCTCTTCCCAGTTGGTAGGTGGCTCGGGAAATGGAAGCTCATCCCAGTGCGGGACAGATCTAATTGCAGATTTAACGCTGGGGTAACTTATTCTGCATTTACTTCTTTTAGAATGTCCCTTAATTACTGTGAGACAAAAATAACATCATGCACATGGTTGGTGGGTTCTCTCCACACAATTTTCATGAATCTCCGTTTTCCTTTGGCCCATTCAAGTAGAGTGACGTAGCACGACACACAAATGATGTGGGGTGCCCAAGTTTTGTTTTGATTTCCCACACGACATATGAAATGTTTATTATATGCTAGTTTCACCGATGGCGTAATGGATCTACACTGTCTCTCAACTACAAATTTACTACACACACAACAAAAACTATTTGGTGAGTCAAAACATGAACGCGTCCTCTTGTTGCCATTGTACTGATCGTAAACCACACTTCTGGTCTTGTCTGGGTATAATGCCGTTAAGATTAAATACGAAATCACTTTTGGCAGCAAAGACAGAAAGTGAATAAACCACACTTCAATATAGAAATGTACAAAACTTCCTCACCACGTGTCAGGAACACAAGAAAGAAAGGGGCGGAACCAAAGGAGAGGGGAAAATTGAGACTGTATTTGTTCATTGTTGTCAACAAAACAATGAGTCTGTATTCCATTCTTTCTTTCTCTTGCACTCTATTACATTTGATAGGAATATTTGATAACGATTTAATTAAGAAAACTGAAAGAAGTTGTATTGTATCAAGAGTTCTGAAAGCAATATTATGTGGTGCAATAAACAGTACACACAGTATACATACAAATATATTTATTTCTCTAGAAAGAATAATGCGATTGTTATGAAACTTGGAGGGTTTATTATCAATCAAGGTTTTCTTTGGTATAATTTCAGTATTACTATACGTAAGAAGACAAGAGCTAGGGGTATAAAATATGTGAAAAAGGGAAACATTTTAGGGGATTTTCCCAAAATCCCTCAGTCGCGGAAAAACTGTACGTGATTGAGAAACACTGAATGTATATTCGAATACAGCGCAAAAAGTTCCTTTAAGATCAGGTGTTTTCTCTCATGTTACAAAAACCTTGTTAACTAGTGTAATGGAACATACACCAATTTCATGCAGAAATAACTTTAGGTTTTGTGTGAAATATATAATAAATCACAACCATATTTGATCCACTACTGGATGAAGCCTCTACCCGGAGGGAGGAGATTGGTTTACTGCTCCCAAGCTGACCAGATGGGTTGGGAGAGGAGAGCCTAAGCTTTCACTGTGATAACCACTATCCTTTATTCATAGCAACTCCGTGCTGGGTGTCACCGTTCCAGACCCACACCCCTTTGAAAAACCCTTGGCAGCGCCGGGAATCGAACCCAGGATCCCTCAATCCGTAGTCAGCAACGTTAACCACTAAATCAACGGATATATATATTCGTATGGCGTACATTCTATTGAACATGTACCGATGAGAATATACGTAGCGCGTTGTAGTAGAGCGTTGACTTGTGTTCAATAAGCCCTGAGTTCGATACCTGCGTCGGTCACCTTGACTGAGGTTTATCCAGTAGTATTCGTAGTCACCCAAGGTTAATGCTGGGATGATACTTTCGAAACTAGGCACTGACTGACTTCTCTCCTACATCCTCACCCGCCCATATTCCGAATTGAGCTATTTATAGTTACTTAGGGGACTATGTCAGAACGCCCACTGGTCAGATCGCCCACTTCTGAAAGTGGTCAGAACGCCCACAGAAATGGTCAGATCGCCAACCAGAATAGGGAAACATGCAAATTCAGAAATGGTCAGAGCGCCCACTGGTCAGAACGCCCACTCGTAAAAATGGCAACAACGTTCACCAAAATGGTCAGAACGCCCAAATGCATAATCGGTCAGAACGCCCACTGGTCAGATCGCCCACTTCTGAAAATGGTCAGAACGCCCACAGAAACGGTCAGAAAGCCCACTTTAAAAAGGGTCAGAACGCCCACCAAAATGATCAGGATCCCCCCAGGTTAGAAAATACAAACCCTAGCAAGGTACACGGTTAATACTTTATTTTTTTGCAGTTTAATACTTATATTAAATCGATACTGAACAAACATAATGAAAATAAAACTCGAGAAAACGTTCACAAAGTCTACCGGTCAGAACGCCCACTCTTAAACAAGTGAGTCGGAGTCGGGTCGGGAGCTGTACACATAAGCTACAGCAGCGAGTATAATATTTATATGATAATGTTGCGTTTGTGTTTCTTTTCCTAAGTATAATTATCTGCTATGCGTTATTATGTTGTTATATTATTAAGTATAATATATAGTCTTAGAAAAAAACATCAAAAGCGAAATCCATATCATAGTAGAAAAGGGAAATTGAAAAAACGTCACATTAAAGCAATATGAACTAAATAAAATATTCGTTGAAATATAATTTAAAATTCAAGCTGTTTTCAACGTGCAAATGAAAACATGATAAATGTAGTTATTTTCATTCTATTAGCTTTTAAGTACAATTTTTATTTAATTACCTTGGAAAGGCACATATCAAGCGTAATTTAAGGAACAATTATCATATTCAGCCGTTTTCTATCCACTGCTGGATAAAGGCATCCCCCTTTTCTTTCCACGTATCTCGCTCAGATGCAATCCTCATGAATGTATCTCCTGAAAAACTTTTAATTTAATCTAACCATCTTGCATTTGGACGTTGTCTCGGTCGTTTTTTTCCTCTGGTATTTCAATGTAATACATTAGTCGTCCATAGTTGTTCCTATCATGCATCTCATCATAATTCTTTCTGTGAGTCTTTGTCTTTGAGTCGTTTGCGCATTCAATGTCCAAGTTTCACAGCCGTATATCATCACAGGGAAGAGACATTGCGTATAAACTTTACTCTTGAGACACATTGGTAGTTTTCTTTTGAAAATAAAATGTGTTCTTCCAAACGAGCTCTACGCCATTTGCATTTTCTATTTATTTCATCCATCAACTTAGCATACGTTGATTTGAGCTTCTCTGAGTAAACATACTCATTAACTATGCCTATTTTGTCTCCGTGAATCAATATTTCCTTCTTTGCAGCATGTTGATTGTACATTACTTTTATTTTACTTACATTCATTTTAAGACTTATTTTCGAGTTTCGATGGGCGTTCTGACCGGTAGGAATTCTGACCATTTCTGAATTTGCGTGTTTTGTCGTTCTGGTGGGCGATCTGACCGTTTCTGTGGGCGTTCTGGCCATTTTCAGAAGTGGGCGATCTGACCGTTTCTGTGGGCGATCTGACCAGTGGGCGTCTGACGTAGACCCAACGTTGTTGCCATTTTTAAGAGTGGGCGTTCTGACCGGTGGGCGCTGTGACCATTTCTGGATTTGCGTGTTTAGCCGTTTCTGTGGGCGATCTGACCGTTTCTGTGGGCGATCTGACCAGTGGGCGTTCTGACATAGACCTTTACTTAGAGGCCATAAACGACATTCAAATTCTATTGAATACGTACGCAGACTACCATTTACAAAATGTCCTTATATGACTCTATTCTATTCAAGAAGAATAGTTCAGAAAATGAGTGTCTAACCAGAAAACAATGAAATTGTCTTATCTGATAGAATGTATTTAGGTAGTGGGTATCAAATGGCGTGCTGCCCTGTTCAAGTGCATTTTCTACGCTGTCATGGAATTTAGTCCGATTCTAAGCTGTGTTGTCTGTGTACTGACAGTGAGTAGAGAAAATTATTTTTAAGCTAAAACAATACTTTTTTTGGAAGTACTTGTTTCGTCTCCACGTGACATTCACTACATCCTTTTAGGGGGATACAAACTAATTCGTTCACACCGTACATTTTTTTTTATTTAGGGCCATTGTTATGGAGTTACACTACTGTAGGCATCTTTCCCCGATGGGTCTCTTCCCTCAATCCACTCTACGCTGTCATGGATTAATGAGTGCGGATTAATACACATTTAAGCGAAAACTGTTATGCATTTAGCTATTGAATGAAATTATATTTATGGCCGATTGGCTCAGGACATGAAGGGAAGAGGGAAGATGTTAGAAGGAAGTCAGTCACTATCTAGTTTGAAGGTACCATCCCACAAAAATCCGGAAGTTTCCGTGCAAAAATTAGAGCCCACTTTGATTATTATAGAAAGGCTGTAAAACTCTCAAAACATCCTTACTATTAATGCAGTAATCATTGGATTTATTAAATGTCAAAATTAAATTAGCAAACTGTTTTGATTATTAGTTTCATATTTTTAATGTTAGTATTGTTATTGGTGGTAATTTTGATCTGTGCCTAAATTTATAAGTATAAACTTCATATAAATTAAACAGTCTATATGAACTGATTGATTCCTTTTCTTCTTAGAAAGAAATCGAATTTGT
>JAGDQP010032659.1:0-12532 GCA_022664845.1 Lepisma saccharinum | reverse complement strand
ATCATACCTAGTATGTGTGGGGCCTCCTTTTGCGTCCAAAACAGCTTGGATCCGACGTGGAATGGACGTATACAGCTCCTGAATCGTGGTGTGTGGAATGTTGTACCATTCTTCCTCCAAAACATGCTCCAGTTCCTTAAGGGATGATGGTGGAGGGTAATGAGACCGAACACGCCTTTCTAACAGACCACAATGGCTCAATGATGTTCAGATCTGGTGATTGTGGGACCCAGGGGAGGTGTGCTAGCTCCTGGTCATGCTCCTCAAAGCATGATTGCACCGTTTTTGCAGCGTGACAGGGTGCCAAATCATCTTGGTAGATGCCATCACCATCCGGGAACAATGTGTGGGCCATGGGTAGAACCTGGTCCCCCAAAATGACCTCATACGCCTTAGCATTCATCATTCCATGCAGGGCTATGATGGGACCTGCAGAAAACCACGATATCACTGCCCATACTGTAACAGAACCACCCCCATGCTTTACAGTTGAGCGCAGACAGTCTGGATCATAGGCCTGCGACGGTGTTCTCCATACGTAAACACGACCGGTTGTTGGAAACAAGGTGTAGGTTGATTCATCGGAATACATTACGTGTTTCCACTGATCAAGCGTCCACTCATTGTGGTCCTTGCACCACTGGATACGCCGCACTATGGTGCCAAATACCGAAAACGTGGCGAAAAGTCCCCAAAACAAAGTTGTAAGTAGGGAAGGTTTAAGTCCCTCAATAGTTAGGTTGGTACCTGCCGCCTTCAAAATGAGCGTTTACAACGGTCAGTATAAGCAGCTGACTACTTTAATCTGCTGTAACCTCTCGTGAATGGCGAGTCGCATATCGCCACATTGAAACGCTATCGGTATTTTATATTCGACCTCGCAGAGTATTTTTTACTGTTTACTAGTTTGGCATACATTCAAATGGAAAAAACTGTTGAAAGTAAGTATATTAATTGTTATTGTATAACTTAAACAATTAAAATACGCTTGTAAATTGTCGATTTTCAAATGTCGTGATGCAAAAGTCGAAAGTCCCACGATGTCCCACGATCAAATAACTTGTTCTTATGACCAAAATCATTGTTTAACATAGTACTACAAAGCCTGAAGCCCGTTCGTGCCCGTTTTGTATTGTTCATGTTTTATGCAACAACGTTTCCTTTTTGGAGCCATTAAACATTTCCCTGGTTTTAGTTCTTCAAATAATTGTTTGTATTGTTAGTTTTGTTGATTTCTTACATCTGCGTCATAATTTTCCAACAAATAACATTAAATAAAGAATATGTGACCTCAACAATTTATAGATGCCGATTTCCATTGATATATTAACAATTTCTATATTTAAGTCCTCCATATTGGATCCGCCATTTTGTTTTTTGAAAAAATAATGTCAAATTTGAATTCAGCGATCCCAAACCCATTATTATATGTATGTTTTCAAACAAAACCGATTTGCAATTATTGAACACATTTTTCAATTTCATATCCGCCATATTGGATCCTCCATTTTGTTTTTTGAAAAAATAATGTCAAATTTCAATTCAGCGATCCCATAACCATTATTAGATGTACGTTTTCCAATACAAAACCCGATTTGCATTTATTGAACACATTTTTCAATTTCATATCCGCCATATTGGATATGCCATTTTGTTTTTTGACAAAACTAATGTCAAATTTGAATTCAGCGACATCAAAAACACTATTGTAGTAAAGTTTCTGAAAAATAAATCATGTTTTCGACTTTTCGCCACGTTTTTGGCACTTGGCACCACTGTGCGCCGCTTCGCATTTACTGCTGTGACCAGAGGTTTGGCGATCGCGGCCCTGCCATGAATTTTCATTTTATGAAGTTCCCGTCGCACTGATTTTGATGAAACCGGGTTCTGTAGGCCGGAATTGAGTTCAGACGTAATTTTCATTGCAGTTGTCTTCTTTTTAGCTGCTACAATCCGTTTTAATGCCCTCCTGTCCCTATCGGACAGGATTGTTTTCGACCACTGTTGTGCTTTGCAGACGTTGTTTGCCCATGCACTGTGTATGCCCTCGTGACATTGGACACAGTGCCTGTCGATACCCCCACAATGGTCGCCACTGTTGTCACTGAAACTCCAACCAGACGGGCACCAACGATCATGCCTCTTTTAAAGTCTGTCAGGTCGCCCATTTTACCGCACCACTTCCACACCACAACACTCACAGGTGAACTGGGTACTGCTGACGGAAGAGGAAGGTCCACATGACACATTGAAAACAAAACACGATCGGCAACCGCAACACGTGGTGTACAGTGGCGGGCCACACTAACATGTCCTGTATGACGTGTTTTTAGATTTTTTTGTCCAACCCCTGTACATATATTGCATTAGTCAAGCAAACCTTGTCCAGTATAGATGAAGTTTCGAGATACTTTTGTAGATCACGGTATCTTACTTTTTAAATAAACTGTCTTGTATAGGTATCAAATATAGGTACGGAAGCTCTAAAAAAAAATCAGTTTCAATAAGTAGCTATTCATCTTTATGTTCCACCATGATCTCTCACTTCTCAACATAAATGCGTCATGGCATGCAATTCTTAATTTAATTAAAATAAGCTTACAAGGTTATCACAAAACTTTAGTTTAGAAACACACACCAAGAGTAACAGTCAGCTAAGCCTTGTCAGCTTGTTTTAATTAAATTAATTGTAGATACAAAGCCTCAGTATAATTATATCCACATCCAATTCGTTTCAAGTAATTTTGTTTTCAAAACTAAAGAATCTTTCACTCTGATATGTAAACTATAATGTTCTACTACAAGGTTATTTTCAGAGAAAGATATCACTGTTAAAACATATAAAAGTATCTATAAAGTATCGAGTTGAATATTAAGGCATCTACCGATACCTTCCAAGTATCGGTAGTATCGAGGTATCGAAAGTATCGATGGCCCTTAACTAATATATATATATATATATATATATATATATATATATATATATATATATATATGAATCACAGCCGTATTCTATCCACTAGTGGATGAGGCCTCTCCCCGAAGGGAGGAGTTGGTCTACTGCTCCCATGCTACTGTCTACGGGTTGGGAGAGGAGAGCCGAAGCTCTCATTGTGATCGCCACTGTTTATTTATTCACAGGAGCTCCCCAATTGTCCTCACGATGTTGGGTCAACACCGAAATTTTTGAGCCCCCACCGCGAATCGAACGAAAGTCGAACGCGCTACCAACTAGACTACGCAGGAGCTCAATATATATATATGAGCTCCTGCGTAGCCTAGTCGGTAGCGCGCTCGACTTCAGTGCGAGCGGTCCCGGGTTCGATTCCCGGTGGGGGCTCAAATATTTCGGTGTTGACCCAGCATCGTGAGGATAATTGGGGAGCTGCTGTGAATAAAATACAGTGGCGATCATAGTGAGAGCTTGGCTCTCCTCTTCCAACCCGTCTGGTCAGCGTGGGATTAGTAGACCAACTCCTCCCTTCGGGGAGAGGCCTCATCCACTAGTGGATTGAATATGGCTGTGATTTATTATATATATATATATATATATTATATGATCGAGAAATCGGGACAGGACCGGCGAACCGGGAATGTCGCCCCAAAATGCTTGTGCCAGAAACTGGGAGGAGACTCCTTAATTCCTCTTGCTACGTCTTAAGACGCCTAATGTCCAATCAATACGTTCACGTCGTGGGGCCTGTTAGTACCCACGCAACTGCTTGGCGAACGAACATGGATGGACGGCTCGCCAACTCGCATTAGCTGACAGCATGGTGAGTCAAATGTCAGCACCCCTCCTTTCTTTACACATGATGGTACAAGTAAGGAAACAGCCTCGGAGGTGCTCATTGCCCGGAGAACGGTATGCAGCCGGCAACGGCAGCGGTCAGTTACACAGGAAGTCACAGGGTCCAAATGTCCGGGTTTGGATTGTAGACTGCCAGGACACTGACACGGCAACTCGAACGGACCTATACGTGGCGACTCTCAACTGTCAGTCACCTGCAGGAGAGGACAAATTAGAAGAATTGCAGAATGAACTCAAGAGGATTAAGTGGGACATCATAGGACTATCAGAAGTGTGGAGGAAGAACATTTGGAACTACCGTCGGGGCAAAAGTTCTACTTTAAAAGTACAGAAAATGGAAAACCGACAGGCGTTGGTTTTATAATTAATAAAGACCTGAAGTCACGGATCACAGAAATTGAAGGAATTTCAAATAGAATCGCACGGGTAGTAATAAAGATAAACAACATATACAGTATGGAAATTATACAAGTGTATGCTTCAACAACCTCACATCCAGAGGAGGAAATCGAAGACCTATACGAGGAGATAAAGAAGATTTTGGATAGTAGCAAATCCCATTACAAAATTGTAATGGGAGACTTCAGTGCGAAAGTAGGAGCCAAGCAGAGCAGTGACACGAATGTGGGAAACTTTGGGTTTGGCAAAAGAAACAAGAAAGAAGAGTAGTTGGTGAAATTCTCAGAAGTTAACAGACTGTTCATTTCCAATACATTTTTCAAGAAACCGCCCAGGAGGAAGTGGACATGGAAAGGCCCAAAGGGACCAAAAGAGAAATAGACTACGTTTTATCGAATAACAGGCAATTCTGCAAGACGTGTCTGTTCTGAGCAGTTTCAAATCTCGAGTGATCATGGGATGGTGAGATGTAAGCTGAAACTAAATACTAGACTTAGGAGAAAGAAGCTTATCAGAGGAAAACCGCCACTTTCAGATCTGGAAAATCTAAGGAAAAACAGACAGACATTCGAGATAGAACTAAGCAACAGATTTAGCGCCTTGGAAGAGTTAGAGGAAGACAGAAGAAGACATCAATAGCAGAAATAAAATACTGCCCGAGATAATAAGAGAGACAGCCAAGGAAATAGCAGACACCAGAAAGGAAAGAGAGAGCAGAATCTCAGAAGAAACGAAACTGTTGAAGACGTAAAGAAGGGAAATGAAATAAAGAGGAAATTTACATAAAAAGGATTGAATACATAGAACTAAATAAAACCGTAAGGAAGAAAATAAGAGAGGATGTACGAACATATAACGAAAATCTAGGTAGAAATACAGTCGAGGAAAACAAGAGCCTGAAGAAAACAAAACAGCAGCTAATGATAGGAAAAAAGCAAATAATTGCAGTTAAGAGACCAGACGGGACCGTAACACGAAATAAGGAAGAAATTATAAAAATATTTGAAAATTTCTACACAGAATTGTACTACTACGAAGAAGAGCTAGGAAATCAAGTCTCAGAAGAAAATGATGTAGATGACCCAGATGTAATGAGAGAAGTGGATAAAGTACTTCGAGGGATGTAGAACGGAAAATCACCAGAAGAAGATGGACTCACAACAGAGATGTTTAAATGGGGAGGTGGAAACATCAAAGAGGAACTTACGAAATTATTCTCAATGTGCCTGAGGAAGAGGGAGATACCCAGATGTTGGAATAATGCTGTTATAATTTTGTTGTACAAGAAAGGGGACAAAGAACGCGTCGAAAACTGCAGACCAGTTAGTTTACTGTCAATTCAGTACCAAATGTTCACCAAAGTTATTTTGAATCGTATTGAGCGGGACTTGGATTTTTTAACCAGGGAAGGGAACAAGCCGGATTTCATCGTGGATTAAGCACGATGGACCACATACAAACATTGAATGAAGTTATGGAAAGGATTAACGAATATGAAGTTCCACTATATTTGGGATTCGTCGATTTCGAAAAAGCTTTCGATTCGGTCTGTTTGTCAGCAGTACTTAAATCACTTGAACGTCAGGGCATCGAAAATGCGTACATCAAGTTACTGCAAAACATTTATTCGACTGCCACATCTGTCATTAGACTACATCAAAAAAGTAAAAAAAATCTAAAGTTGGAAAAGGGGTAAGGCAAGGAGATTCAATTTCCCCAAAACTATTTTCTGCGGCCCTGGAGAGAGTGTTCTAGAATTTAAACTGGGATAAAGTTGGATTTAAAATTAATGGCGAATATCTTCCTCACCTACGGTTCGCTGATGATATAATCGTGTTTGCTTCAAATGCGGAAGAACTACAAACCAGAATGAAAGAACTGAATAGTGAGAGTTCGAAAATAGGCCTTAAAATGAATTTAAGTAAAACAAAGGACATATACAATCAACATGCTGCAAAAGTTGAAATAAAGCTAAGCGTAGAGACAATAGGCATAGTTGATGAGTATGTTTACCTAGGGCAGCTCAAAACATTGAATGCCAAGTTGACTGATGAAATAAATAGAAGATGTAAAAAGGCGTGGAGTTCGTTTGGAAGACTACACTTTATTTTCAAAAGCAAACTACCAATGTGTCTGAAGGGTGAAGTTTATAATCAATGTGTCTTACCTGTGATAATGTACGGCTGCGAAACTTGGACATTGAATGCGCAAACGACTCAAAGATTGAGAGTCACACAAAGAGCAATGGAGAGATGCATGCTAGGAATGACCAGGAGGGACAGGAAGAGAAATGAATGGATTCGCGCACAAACAAAGGTAGGGGATGTAATCAAAACTGCGAAGAAGCTGAAGTGGAGATGGGCCGGTCACATAGCTAGACGAACAGATGGAAGGTGGACGACAAATGTACTACATTGGATTCCTAGACATAGGAAACGACCGAGACGAGGTCGAAATGCAAGATGGGTAGATGAAATCAAGCGTTTTTCAGAAGCTACATGGATAGAAGCAGACCGAGATATGTGGAAAGAAAACGGGGAGGTCTTCAACGAGCAGTGGATAGAAAACACCTGAATATGATATATATATAGTTTTTATATTCATACGAACTCCTACGTAGTCTAGTTGGTAGCGCGCCCGACTTCAGTGCGAGCGGTCCCGGGTTCGATTCTCGGTGGGACTAAAATCTTTCGGTGTTGACCCAGCCTCGTGAGGGCAATGGGGAGCTGCAGTGAATAAAAGACAGTGGCGATCACAGTAAAGGCCGCTTTAGACGGAACAATTTCTCGTACGATCTCTCGTATGAAAGAATGTATACAATCCATAGTACGAGATTTTTCGTACGATAAATCTTACAATATTGTATAGTGTTTTACACGGTACAATTTTGGATACGAGGGGATAATGATGAAACTGCTGGAGTTTATAGTTGTGACATCTCAAGCTTTTAGGATAATTATGCCACAGACATTTGTGAAAGTATATCCCATTTAAAAATAGAAAAGAATTAAAATATTGATAACAATTAATCTTGACACAACAGAAATTCAGTTAATTGTAATGTCAAATTCTTCTAACAAGAGAATCTAACTTCTACTAGGTTTCAGTGGTAACGAAAGTGTCGTGGTTTTACTTCTGTACTTCGATAAAGATATTTCAATGCGGACAGACAAAAAAAAAACATGGAAAAATTTGCCGTCTTCGGTGATAAGTTCGGAATCATATGTGTTTTTACAATATTCCTGAGTTAACAAGATATGTGACATTACACAGCACTTCAAAAGTATATAAATCGCGATATATTAACTCCTATTTATACATAGGGGTGCAATTAGCAACACTGCGGTTTAACTACTTCTATCACAGAGCACTGGAAACTCCTCAGAATGCTACGTTTTACGTTCCTATAAGAATGAAATACTTGCAATATACAAAAATGAGGAGTAATGTAGATTTTATATGGTTTATAGCCTCATTTCACACAAGGTATATAGGTATGAATAGGGTGGGTCAGCTGTCTTAACCCTTGAATAAAAGTTAGTTAGTGCGATTAATTACCTAGCTCATGTATTGACTTGCACAGCTCTGGGTTGACGTCGACACTCTACTTACATTATGTCTACTTCTGTAATTACTGTTCAATGTATTTCATTATTTCGGATGCACAGAGCGTATATGTTTATCAAAATAATTGGGGAGGAACATGATTGCAAAGATACCGGTATTCTCTACATTATTTCCCTTCATACTTATCATGATTGAAGCAGATTCGGTACTCTACGCAAAAGAAAAACAATGAAATTCACCTGAACTGCATTGCACAATATATAGGAAAAGCAGTAGCTATTAGATCACATCAGAACTTTGTCTTTATTTTTTAAACATATTTTTCACGTATTTAGTACCTTTTATGGTTATAAGAATGCAAAACGTAGCATTTTGAGGTATTGCCACTCCTCTATAGCAGAAGTAGCTGTACTGCAGTATCACCGACCTTTTTACACTTCCCTTAAAAACATTGTTTTATATCTTTATACCTGTAATAGTTTATTATGCCACTATGTATGTTAATTTCTGCATCAAGTAATAACATTAATATGTTCTCTTTGTCTCGTAATCCATAACCAAACAGCCGAATAGGAAAGCACGCTATATTGCCAGTAGGGGCGCTGTCATAGATTGTACGAAAGATCCGATGAAAAATAGGACCGTTTCTATATAGAGAACACTTCGGAGATAGCATGAAAAATCGTACGATCTGCACTTTACACGATCAAAGAATGTAACCGATGGGATTGCACACGAGGGATCGTACGAGAAATTGGATCGTCTAAAGTGGCCTTAAGAGCTTCGGCTCTCCTCTCCCAACCCGTGTGGGCAGCGTGGGAGCAGTAGACCAACTCCTCCCTTCGGGGAGAGGCCTGATCCACTAGTGGATTGAATATGGCTGTTATTTATATTTATATATAAAATTCGATTTCTTTTGTGAAGATTTCCATTCTCCAACCACCTCAATCCCGCAAACTCTCCCAAGCACTTCTTGTGTGCCTACTTTCCTTTGGCAGATTAAATATATTTGTATGATTTTTTTGTTCGGTACAGGGTTCTATACCGTGCAACTTACCCGCCGTAACCTCCCTTAGAGACTCCCAAGCACTTCAGTAGTATAATTGATGGTATGTTAACCAATACATTGTGGGTTCTCATATGCATGCCGAAGGATAAGGTGGGCACCAGATTTTTAACGGTTACTTATCTATGACTGGTCGCAACATAGCAGTGTAGTCAGAAAATAAGGTTCCCTAATTAATATATAATTTTATATTCCAGGTACTAAGTTGCCTCTCGGCTAGCTGAAGAGAAGTTACTACAGTACATTAATTTTAAGGAATGAGACCTTGCTATAAAGAAAATCTCTTACGGCTGCCAAGAAATATAAGTCACCAACAGGGATTTTTACATTTTCTGGTTACAAGTTATAACATAGTTTACGGAACGTGTCAAGGGATCAGCGAATTTGTAAATAGTTTTAGCGTATCTTAATGTACGGAATTATAACATTCAGAGTATTGCACGTGAACCTTTTAATCTGCTGTGTACTACGTTCATCCAAAAATAGTACACATGAAAAACTTTCCCTTATTGTATTCCTTCACACACACACACACTCTCACGCTTATACATGTATATTGTGTGTGTGTGTGTGTGTGCTTCAGTAATTTTTGACCTCCCCTCTCCCGCAGAAAAGTTGAAATGACTAATTTCCTATCTAATGACCCGCCTAGAAGTGTTCCGAATTTCAGATTTTCTTTTGTTGCAGCAGCCTGTGTTCATCAACATGTTTAACAATCTGTAGGATCGTTCTGAACACTGCGTGAGACGTGAGTGTGGAAACTTTGAACACTTGCTGTACCGATGCACTTAGGTACGTGTTGCGTAGTCACCTCGCATCTTCTATTGATAAATCTTGATGGTTGTTATTTCAGTACTGTTTGTTTTTCCGCATGCTGTATATCGTCTCTCGAGACGAGACCAAGACCGGAATTTTCAAGTCAAGACGAGACCAAGACCGGAATTTTCAAGTCGAGAGAGACCAAGACCTTCTTCAAAAATTTGAGCTGAGAACAAGACTGAGATCAGTCTACTCGCGAATCGATACCATCCCTACTTGCTATGTACAGGCAACAGTGCAACACCGAAACAAGCAGGTCAGTGACGCAGTGCTCTCAAGAATTTCAACTCATTATAGTGCGAAGTTTGTTTCGTTCCGACTTTCTACCGTTCAAGACACAGACTTGCTCACTTTTTGCGATAAAATTTTTTCTTCTAATCCTTCACGTATGCTTTCCAATCATTTGTATTGAAAGTCATCTTCCTTCCTTCCTGAACCCAACTCCTTAACAATGGCACAGATTTTCGTAGTGTCCTTTCGATTAAATTAATTGGTTTCTAGGAATTAACGAAAAACTAACTGCGGTCAGCTTTCCGTCGAAACTTTTATGTTTTTTTTTTTTTAGAGTAGAAATGTCTCAAATTGGATTAAAGTTATATTTTCAGTTCATTTGCATTGAAAATGGGTTTGACCAATCAACATCTTCAGCCAAAGTTGCGTGAAGGTCTTAAATAAAATTCAGTTCAGTTCATTTGAGGTATAGTTAAATCACCAATCTTGTCAATTCTATAGCGTATTTGGCAAAAGTTTATATCCAGAAGAAGTATAACATCTCTTCTGTAAATATGTGTTACGACCCATGAGCTTAGACTCTTCATCCTATTGGGAAACTCGCCTGGTAATATTACCATCATTTCATATCCCGCTTCTTCGTAGTCAAAACTAATTCACAAGTTTTACTTGTTATGAATTTCCTTCGTATCTTTTTCTTTCTCCGTGCGCCCGTTTCCTTGTTTCTTGTCCTCTAACTTGTCACGACCTTATCTCCCAGCCTCTGGATATGGCCCTGAATGTAGTGTTGGTAGGCCAGATATTAAATGTTATAGTATTATTGAGTTGAATTTATTTATGGCCTGTAGGCATCTATGGCTCAGGATACGATAAGATAGGGAAAAGAGCGTGGGAAGGAGTCACTCAGGGTATAGGTTAAGGATACCACTCCGAGTGGTGTTCTTGAGGACAGTTTTGGAGTTGCCGTGGACATAGCAAGTATGCGTTGATTCCATGATGAACTGATTGCATTATACTTTAGAATTCATTGTGCAGTACACAATATCTATATTACCTGAGATACTTGAATTGTGGTGTTTTATTTGTATGTTTCAGTTTGTTTATTTCTTTTTGTATTTAAGCGTCCTCCTGTCCTGCATATAAAAGGAAATGATATTATTTGATAACTTTCGACTAAGTTCCAAGACCCGTACAACGTAGCTTTTCATATCATATTCTGAAACTAAATTGAATTTTACCAGAAACACCAATGTTTAGTATACTTTCAGAAATTTCAAACATACTTCATTTGCAAGGATAGTAGTATGCGAGCTACTTTGTGTGTGCCCTTTGTAATACCGCCTCTATTGTTCGCAAAACGACCATGTTAACCTGTCATGTAGGATTATTGTACACAATGGAGAGATTAATGATGTGTGGATGATAAATGGTCCTGCTTGACGTTTTAATCGGCTTATCTCGTCACTTTTGACAGGTGCTGTCAGTTTGACATGAACAAAGCGGTGCCGCTACAATGGTGGGTGACGATATACTAGGGCATAGGAGACTTTACAATGTTTTGATGAACAAAGGAATTTTGCCATCTTTCTTCTACTTGGTTTAATGCCTTCTATTCATTGGGAAATGCTATATGGTCGTACGTGAAGGTGTAATCGGCTTATCTGCTCACTTGCGACAAGGCAGTCAGTTGACCACGACGAAAGGCAGATGAAGAGAGATTGCGATAGGTTTTGTAAAGATTAATGTTACAATGGGTTCGTTAGATGCTAGCATTGGTTGATGGATGATGTCCATGTACCTGTAAGACATGAATATAACTAGACGTGACCTTAGAATGAGACGAATACTTTAATATCAGACGTTGAGAATGACGAATGGTTTATTGGGTGCGTTATCTGGACAAAGCGGTGTTAGGAAGGCAGTTGTGTTTGAAAAGGACATGAGCTTCAATGACAAGATTAAGGTCTCAGAGGAGAATTAATGTTTCGGATGAAATATGACAATGCGAACAACTCATGGTTTAGGAAAGGATGTAAGAACGGGTTTTAATTTAACTGAGCGCTTTGAATTTCTATAGAATGATAGAACGATTGTCAGCGGGGCAAGTGACAAGGCTTGACGGATGAAGCATGTACGTATGATTTTGACTTGTTATAGAACTAGGCATGAAAAGGTGGATAATAAAGATTTGAAAGAACGCTTTGAATCTCTGCTTGAACAATGGTAAAAGGAAAAGGCGAGCCCAATCTGTGCGTGCCTTTTGAAATAGAGAAATGGATAATCCTTTAAAAGACGATGTCTACCTGACATGTAAGAATATTGTACACAATGTAAGGATTTATGATGTGGGACTAATAAATGATTCTGCGTGACGGTTGAATGGGCTAAGCTTGTGACTTTTAACAGTAGCTGTCAGCAGTATTGTTAAGAGTTGTATGATGGATGACACGGTAGAAGCTGCGTAACAATACATGATGTTAAGAAGCTACCAGCCATAACGGTTGGTCATGGTACATAATGGAATGACAGATGATTTGAAATTACTGGTGTTGTCAAGCATATTCAATGCTTACAATTGTCTCGTATGGTAGGTCTAGAAGCGATGTCAGTTAGGATGATAATCCATCATGCAATTCTAA